>VDFB02000663.1:0-45908 GCA_007258455.2 Sequoia sempervirens | reverse complement strand
TATATGTATATGTATGTATGTGTGTATACACTACTGTATATTTAACAAAATATAAGTTGCTATAAAAGATCTCTAATTTGATCTGTGTAATTTCTGATAGTAAATATATATATATATATTTAACAGATTATTTATAGTTGTATGAGATTTTCATCTGAAAAGTTAATTACTTCTGATGTAAAATAATATATTTTTGAATTTGAATATAAATATATATATAATCTATATTTTTAGATAGAACCATTTAATTTGGGAATTGTTTACATAGAATAAATTATTAGAATTTTTGTGCACAAATAAAAGACCATATATATACATATATTCTCCAATTTCACTTGAAATGTAGGTAAATTGATTGAATTGAGTAACTGTTGGATGCAAAATTAAATATAAACAACTTATTTTTCTTATAATTATTTCAATTCATTGGATTTGTAATATAGATAGAAATGCAAATTTATATAACGAACTTTTGGGTAAAAAGTGTGTTTAGGAAATAACTTATTAATTAGAGAATTTTTGAAACTTAAGCAAACTTATGAGATGCTTTATTTATTCTTTCTATGAAATTACTTTCAAGATAGGATGCCGAATGTGGGCTCCCACAATAATTTACTTTTATAAATTACCATTTATTTTATTATTGCTTGGCCAAGCTACTATACTAGTGAAATAGATGGTTTTTGAAAAGCCTAAGATTATATGTTATATATGTCTCAGCCACATCCTGTACATGCAAGTATTATGTTATTCTAGTTTAGGAATGTAAGTAGGCATCAAGCATGCATCGATAGATTCCATCCTGCTTCTACTGTTTCAGGTTGTTAGGATCCTTGTGTAGGGTCGGTGCTTTCTTCGTATTAGGAAGAAACCTAGAAAAATTTTGTACTTCGTGGTTGGGCGAAAAAAGTGCCTTAACCTCACTCTTGGCCTCGGCTTGCGGAAGACTATCAAAGTTGTGGTAGTTGAGGACAAAGATTCTTTTATTAAATGGATTTTTTTTGTATTATACTTGTATGGCTTGCTTAGCCAAATTGTAAATGTATATTTATCTTCATGGATGTAATTGTTGTATTGATGCAAAACCTATACTTGTAACATTGAAACAGATGTAGTGTAACAACCCTTTTTGGTGTATGTAAATGAAGGGTAACATTCTCTAGAGTATTAAATTTGAATTTCATTATTATAACTTGCTATTGTTCAATTATAGATAATTTAATTAGTATATGCTTTACTTTCCTTATTTGGAATAAGCATTGCTTTTTGGAATACTATTTTTAGTATGTGGATTTTTTGTGCTTTACAAATATATAATTGATCAAAATAATATTAAAATTCTAAATTATCTAGAATGGTTTTTTGAAATATTTGACCAAGTATAACATTAAGCATTGATGGTTGAGTTTCACAAATTGTATCTGCTAGTTATTTGATTAAGAATAGAGAAATAGTTAGACATAGAAATTGGAAAATATCTCATTTAATGACTGAATACATTTAATAGTAAGAAAATTACCATCAATAATTTGCATTTCATCAGTTGTTGTTTGGTTTAGATTAATAGAGAGGGGAAATCGATGTCTTCGATTATTCTCTTGATCATCTAAACCTACAATGACATATTATTAACATGTGATTTAAGAGAAATAATTCTTGAAATGCAATATACTAAAATAATTTTGAATAAATTTACTCACTTTGTTGTTTCTTGATGATAACCATTTTTTTATTAGCCGAGTAGTGATGTTTGCATTGTTACTCATTGCATACATTATTTCACCCAATCTATCAAACATGTTTGTACCAACATCCTTATTGTTGGCATACTTGGATTGTAAAAGATAATATCAATCTATGGGGATCAAACACATAATTTTTTACATATTTTAATTATATATTGATTGGCCCATATACATTTTCTAGCCATGCTCTGTGTACATGCCAAATACATAAAAGTACTCGGCATTGAAAGGATAATCTACAAGTTACATTATAAAACTTGATAAGTAACATTATAACAAAATGAAATGCTAAATTCAAACTAGTTTAAGCTATAAATTATGAAATATATATTTTTATAAACTAAATATTAATCAATTATAATGAGTTGATTAAAGTTTAAATATAGAAACTAAGCCTAATAAAAATATGATTGCTTCAATCTCTACACTAGAATCATATGCCATGAATGCATTGACATTCCAATCTTTTGGAAAAAAAATCTTTCGTTTGGAAACTTTTGTTAGTCATGCATTTAGATGCTAATTTTATTTCTTCAAGATATGGCCCATGTAATAGACCTACACCAACCTCTTATTCATAAAAAAAAGGCAAGGTATATCATTGATACTGCACATGAATAAACCATTGATAAACTAATATTTTCAAATAATAAATCAATGATAAAATAAAATCCATAAATTTATAGTTAATGTTGCTTTACTTATACCATAATTATTTGTTGAAAATGTTGAGTCCATTGCAATGATTGAGTTATCTGAATGCTTGACCATTATTTCTTGCATCCATGGTGTTTGGATGCCTATAATAAATGAAACATTTTCCATGGTGTTTGGTCTTTTATAGTAGGAGAAGTTATATTTCTCCTCTATATGCCACAAACTGACACTTTTGTCATCATCTTCATTCTTTTGGGATTGAGTGGAGCACACTCTTTTCCATGCATTCAACACATCTTCCCTCAACAAACATACATCCCTTATATTCATCAACTCAATAAAACCATGGTCTAAGTAGTGTTGTTTACATATTGTGTTGATCCCCACACCCATTAGCATTAAAGACTCAATATACGATTTGCATTCATTCGATAACCTCAATGCAAACTGCTCCTTGGATCACTAGAAGGGTCATCCCTTCCATGAAAAAATTCACCATTGGCATCACAATGAATCCAATCATTATATTTATTTATTGCAACTTGTGGTCTACGATACATGACCTTAACATGAAAGTGGGTTTGACAACCCTTTTTTTGGGTAAACCTTCATACCCTTTTCATGTTTTCAGGTTTATTTATCTTATCCTCAGGGCCAAAAGCACACCAATATCTATTTATACACACAAATAAAATATATATTAATTTATATAAAAAATTAAATACCAAAATGATGTGCTTATTAATTATATATTTAATCTAGACAAACCTTGAGTATATCTTGATAGTGTGGTTGGTAGATTTTGTTGTGTTATTCTATGTATGATATTTGTGTATCAATGTTGTTTATGTACTATCCAATAAATGATCACTTTTGACAAAGTAAGGGAGTCTTTCAAGAGGGATTGTAGCACATAAGTGCATATTTCCATCATCTCCAATAGGTATCTATTCAAGGTCCTCAATTGAGAAATGATTTCCTTGGTTGGGAATGTCTTGTACATCTAGTTTAATGAGTGATTCTCATTTACTCTTTCTTCCCATTCTGAGTAAAATTAAGATGGTTAGTAGTCCTCTATCTTGTTAAAAAATTGTATGAAAAAATATATTGATTTTTCTATTCACTCCATGATCTATAATTATATTTCATGTATATATAGGTAAGCTCTATGATTTCACTAAATATGGTAGCACTAGAGACAACATAAAATTTTCTATATTACCTAAGGAGTCCCAAAAATGGTTTATTCAATTGTAGAAGTTAAGTTTTGCATGAACTAAATGTGCACACTACCAACTATGAGGATAACTAAAAATGAGACAATAAGTATGCCACATTTGAGAATCATAGATGACTATTATAAGGGTGTCCAAAAAATAAGGAAAAGTAATAATTATTGAAGGATGAATAGAAACCAAGGACAAAGGATCATGAGAATCCTGGATATGTAAATTGTACTAATATGAGTCTATGCAAGGATGGGTGGTATAGGTTTCACAAAACTATGTAATTTTATAGGTTGCCTTAAATCCTAATTATCTAGAAAAAAAGGTTAAGAATGATGTGTAATTTTTTATAGATAGAATATTGGTAAGAAAATAGATTTAAGATAAAACAATAAAAGGTTTCCAAGGGTGAGTATAATGAGAAAAAGTAAAGACACAATAATTTATAAACTCCATGCCCAAAAATATATATCAATGAAATAGAAATTGATAAGAATACCCAGAAAGTGTAATATCCCCGCTGCATTACGATCAGTTTGCATGCTGTTAGCCCTTTATTGGACCCTTGTGGGCTAGCCAGTTTGGATAGAGGGTCAGTGTTGCTTTTTGGAGAGTTTGATTGTTCGTGTTTTCAGTGGACAGTGCTTGGATCACAACGAGCGTTTGCATTCCAGGAGTTCACAGCTTCTGACGGTACGAGATTATCCTGAGTTTTGAGCATGTTACGAAATTTTAAGTGATTAAGTTAATTTATTAACTTAAAACGCCTTTTTAATAAAGTCACATTGACTTTATTTATATTTTTATATCACTTAAATGTCAAAAGGGGGATTATAGTATTTTAATAACTTTAAATAGTATAAAAGTGCGCTCAAACTATTGAAAAGGAATATATTAAAATATTATAATATTTTAATGATGAGAAAGGCCGTACATTTCTTGAAATGCGTGCCTTTTGGTATAAAGGCATTTCCTGGCAATAGAAACTCATCTCTTTGACTATTTCGAATTGCCTTGTGCATCTTTCCTCTGAGCATTCTCCTGAGAGTAGGGTTTGATCATTGTGTCCATTGGAGAACGGAAAACTCTTCAGTGTTGAGTACGTTTGAGGCTGTGAGAGATCAGCTGAATCCATACAGTTGAGGGCTTCACACAGAAGTTCTACAGTTGCAGACAGAGCTTAATTTATGCAGTATTTGTGCTTGATAATAATTGAGGGTTTCTTGGTGGCGTACTTCTTGCTTCAGGGATTCTTCTTTCAGAGATTCATTTCCTTCTTTTCATGGCCGTACGGACTGCCTTGGTTTGTGTGCCTTGAGAAAGGCGTGTGAAGTGAAAGGGAGAAACGCCTTCTTTTTGAGCTGGTTTTGGCTTCTATCCTTGGCGCCTAGTCTATTCAGTGCATTGTGACCTGTTTCTCAGCAGGAGAAACCCCTTCTGGAGCCTTGGCGTGCCTTCATGATGATTTTCACCATTTCCGGCTGTAGATCTGGCTATTGCTTTATATAAAATAACTGGAGTTTTTCGGGTATGTCTGTTATGCATATTCTAATTGTCTCAGTATAATAACAGCTTCTGTATTTCCAATTTGTGAATTTTTGCTTTAAATTTCATTTTATGAGCAAAAATATGCTACGCCCCTTCTCTTCTGTCTATTAAGATTTCTTTAAAAAAACTAAAAAAATAATTAAAGACTTAAGAATTTGGGGGTTTTGAGCGGAAAGCTAGTAGGGCTCATCACAGTGGTATCAGAGCTCACATCCTGCCAGCTTGTGGGGTTTGAGAATTTATGAAGTCAAATAAAGAGGGTTTTGGCAAGTCCTATTTCAGAGGGGGTCCTAGAAATCAAAGAGGCGACCAAAATCCTTTTCCACCATTTCCGTTTGCAGATCAGGAGGAGGAATTAGATTGGGACAATATGGCGAACAGGGTTGGAGAAAGTTCTCACAGGAATACGTGGGAGGATGAGGACAGAGAAGCCAAAGACGTGCTTAGAGGCATGGTTGCAGGGCAAGAACAAGTTGCAACTATTCTTCAACAACTCAGCACGAATGTTTAGAATTTGGCAATAAACAGAGCTCGTAGTTTGGATTCAGATAGAGATGGCAGTATCCATAGACAGCCACAGAGGATTATAGATCCAGTACGCACCTATGAGAGAGCTACATATCCCACGTTCACCAGAGATGATGCTGAGGAAGTGGATGAAGCTGAACCAGGTGGTGAAATTAATTTTGCAGATAACATTATGGCTATGCATGATGAGTGGGATAATTTGCCACCGAGGGTTAAGGAGCACCTTAACTTCGACAGATTCATAAGCCAGAAGAGAGAACACACCAGAAGCAGGAATGACAGGCGTCCTAGACACAAACAGAGTGATCTTAAACAGGCAACCAGCAAACTAACCTTAGTACACTTTGATGGCAGTGGCAGAGTTACAGCACGTGCCTGGGTTAGTAAACTGGATACTTTCCTGACACTACGCCCCATGCCTGAGGTGGATGCTATTCGCTTTGCAGCACTTCATCTAGATGGCGTAGCACATGACCGGTGGATTCATGGCATGACTACCCTACACCATGACAGGATTACCTCGTACCAGGAGTTTACTGATAGACTGGTAGAGAGGTTTGATAGACGTGATCCTGAGCTATTCTTCAGAGACCTTGCTCAGTTGAAGCAGTTGGGAAGCTTGGAGTCTTATATTGGTGAGTTCCAGAAGCTCTCAGTTATGGTTATCGGAATCTCAGAGAGGAGACTTGTCATTTTATTTGTAGAAGGTCTCCATGAGCCAATGAAAGGTTGGATCAAGGCATTCGATCCACCTACCTTGCACGAAGCTATGAGAAAGGCTCGTAGCATGGAACTTACAGCTTCACGTGGTAAGTTCACTTCTAATGCAGAAGCATCTTCATCCTATAGTGATAGCAAATCAGAACCTAAAGAATCAGAAAAAGTTGATGAAAAGAGGAAGTTTGCAGCTCCTTTAGACCGAGAGACAATAAATGATTTGCGTAGGAGGAAGCTATGTTTCTATTGCAAAGCTCCTTATGACCAAAACCACAATTGTCCTCTCAAGCCTAAGGGTTCAAATAGACAAATGGAGTGGTTTTATGAGGGTGATGACCTTGCTGATTTAACGGACCAGCAAGCTGGTTTTCAGGATGGGAGTATGCGATCTATCATTCTCGTCAACGCAAAAGGTGAGAAGATAGAACCGAAGATTCTAGAGGAGGAGCATGAGATGTTTCAGGAGGATTATCATTTTGATTCTAGTCCCATGGGATCAGAGGGGTTTGATTGGGATCAGTACAGTTATGAGGCTCAGTTAGTACAAAATCCTCTTTATGAGACAAATGCTACATCTTCTTGTGATAATCCGCTCTTTGAGGTGGATGTTGATTCTACTCTTGATCCTGATTTAGGCAAGAGCGTTGATCATAGTATTGGAGATTCTGTCAGTGCATCGAGATTTCAGACAGAGCTCATTGAGGAGATTTCCAGTGTGTACATGGTTAGGAGTCTACACAGTTTCACTTTTAGTCATCATGTACATGACCCGTTTCAGATGCACAATTTTGGTATGCACGTGTTAGATATGTTGGATGATAGCATATCTCGTGGGGTTTTAGGGAGCAAGTGTTGTCAGCAGTTTGACTTGCTTTCTTTTGAGTTCTTCTCTCCTGTGACTGATGGTGTTGAGATTGACAGGGTACAGCATGATGATCCAATTGATCAGATTTGGGAGTTACAGGAGACAGTTGATGACAGGAGGGACATTTCATGACACTATCCTTGGGATCCTGGTGGAGTGGTTGATTCTTTGTTGTTGAGATTGCTTGCGGACAAGCAATTTCAGGGAGGGCGGACTGTAATGTCCCCTTTTTCAGCGTGATCTTATTTTGCGATTGTTAGCCCTTTATTGGACCCTTGTGGGCTAGCCAGTTTGGATAGAGGGTCAGTGATGCATTCTGGAGAGTTTGATTGTTCGTGTTTTCAGTGGACAGTGTTTAGATCACAGTGAGCGTTGGCATTCCAGGAGTTCATCGCTTCTGACGGCACGAGATTATCCTGAGTTTTGAGCATGTTACAGAATTTTAAGTGATTAAGTTAATTTATTAACTTAAAACGCCTTTTTAATAAAGTCACATTGACTTTATTTATATTTTATATCACTTAAATGTCAAAAGGGGGATTATAGTATTTTAATAACTTTAAATATTATAAAAGTGCGCTCAAACTATTGAAAAGGAATATATTAAAATATTATAATATTTTAATGATGAGAAAGGCCGTACATTTCTTGAAATGCGTGCCTTTTGGTATAAAGGCATTTCCTGGCAATAGAAACTCATCTTTTTGACTATTTCGAATTGCCTTGTGCATCTTTTCTCTGAGCATTCTCCTGAGAGCAGGATTTGATCATTGTGTCCATTGGAGAACGGAAAACTCTTCAATGTTGAGTACGTTTGAGGCTGTGAGAGATCAGCTGAATCCGTACAGTTGAGGGCTTCACACAGAAGTTCTACAGTTGCAGACAGAGCTTAATTTATGCAGTATTTGTGCTTGATAATAATTGAGGGTTTCTTGGTGGCGTACTTCTTGCTTCAGGGATTCTTCTTTCAGAGATTCATTTCCTTCTTTTCATGGCCGTACAGACTGCCTTGGTTTGTGTGCCTTGAGAAAGGCGTGTGAAGTGAAAGGGAGAAACGCCTTCTTTTTGAGCTGGTTTTGGCTTCTATCCTTGGCGCCTAGTCTATTCAGTGCATTGTGACCTGTTTCTCAGCAGGAGAAACCCCTTCTGGAGCCTTGGCGTGCCTTCATGATGATTTTCACCATTTTCGGCTGTAGATCTGGCTATTGCTTTATATAAAATAACTGGAGTTTTTCGGGTATGTTTGTTATGCATATTCTAATTGTCTCAGTATAATAACAGCTTCTGTATTTCCAATTTGTGAATTTTTGCTTTAAATTTCATTTTATGAGCAAAAATATGCTGCGCCCCTTCTCTTCTGTCTATTAAGATCTCTTTAAAAAAACTAAAAAAACAATTAAAGACTTAAGAATTTGGGGGTTTTGAGCGGAAAGCCAGCAGGGCTCATCACAATTGCAGCCCCAATGGTGTAAAATTTTGCAAACCCTCGCCATAAGCGGTCGGTCACATAAGAAATACACAGGGAGGTGAGAGGTCATGTTGCTAAAGTGCAGAGTCAAAGAAAGAAACGGTGGAGAGGACTATTTATTTATTTTGCTGGGCTCTTCTGTGAAGGGCTTGCGGACTTGCACGATGCATAAAAGTTTTCTTGCTCGGGTCTTCGAGTAAGGGAGGGAAAAGGATAATGCATGTTGAATAATGAGGGGGAAAATGAATGAGGAGAGGGAAATAAAAAAAATATTTTAGAAAAAATATATATATTTTTATTGTCTTAGACAATTAAAAAATTAAAAATATAATTTAAAAATAAAATATATATTTAAAATAAAATAAATATATTGTCTTAAATTCTTTTGATTGATCATGCTTCGGAATTCTAATGATGAATGTTTTCATAATTTACAATCAACTCATTTAAATGCTTTGTTTTAGATATAAATAAACGTAAACATGCTCAATGGTATTGAAGTAGGATATTCAAGTTTCTTTCTACGAGATTGACTATTTATGTTTTACCAAATGTGAAACCCAAATTTAGCTAAAATATCAGCAAGATTGAAATTGAACGGATATTCTGTAGCTCATCCTCTTCAATATTAAATTCTAATTTTTCCTAAAAAGAAATTATAAAAAGAAAAGATACTAGGTCCCAAGGGAACCATATATATTAGATGAGAACTAGGCTCAATTAAACATGCCAATAAATTACCTTCAGTTTCTACTGAGGTGGATATAATTATTGTTTGTAGAAGTAAATTGAGCATATCTTGTTGGGATTCACACTGGCTTCTAATAAACTATATATAAAGAAAAAATTTCAAACTTTCACCAACAAACGAAGGAAGCATAAGTTTAGCGAGAACAAAATAAGCCTAATTAGATCTCTATATCATAATTTTATATCTCAATTGTAAAGCTAAAGAGATGCATCGCTTCATCAATATAGAGTAATCCAAAACATACCTACAAATTTGAATCTCCAAGGGGTTTTTTTGAAGATAATTGATGAAATATTTCTGTACAACACTCCAAATGTTTTCTTTGGTGTCGTGTGAACATCTTCAGAATACTTAACAACTAGAAGTATTCTTGTCAAACTTATTACTATTCCCAACAGAGTTAATTTCTCGAAGAGGTCCTCAGATGTTTCACTGGTTGCTTACTCATGAAGTTCTTCAAAGTACTTTTGACTATCTTGCGGAATGGTTTGCCCCCAAAGACCCTTAAAGAATTTCTATCCAGTTCCTGCTATGTTCATCCAAGAAAATTTCATTTGTACTCACAAAAAGTAAAGAAAAAACAAGTAGATAAAGGTAACTAGAAAGAAAGATATTTCATCATAATATTTGTGCAAAGATAAATAACCATTTAACTATAGAATTGATATTTCCCAATAGATTACAAGTTTAATATTCATGAATTCATATTACTTATAGACCTCTATAATAATCGTGCATCTGTTACCTGATAAAATAAGACATTCTTATATTGAAGACTTAGCTAAAATAAGTTCTAGATGATAGGTAATAAATTTTAACACAACGTTTCTAGCAACAAAATTCATACAAGAAAATAATTTTTACAAGAAGAAATGTTACAAACCAATTCACTGTGTCCATAAATACAACAACCATGAAGATAGATGGTCCCATTAGAGGTAGAAGAACATATATATATCTTGCATAGAACATGATTGATGCCACTAGTGTCTGCTTTTGTGGAGCAGAGTAAGCAGCAGAATCTTAAAATGACTACCAAAATTAATATCTTAAAAATTAATGAGACTTTATTGAAATACTTCATGCATTTCTATATTCAAAGCATAACATCTACGTAATCATTCAGTTCCCAAGTATATGCATACATTTGATCAATGAAATGAGTGAAGCTTCTAAAAAGAGTTATCTTTCAAACCTCAATATCCCACAGTCATTAGAGTGACAGACTAGTTTTAGCAAAATTCACAACCAACAAATGTATTTTTGAAAGTTCACCATCAATAATTCACCGTCAAACAATTCATTTCCAAGACAAATTCATCTCATGAAAAATTCATCACTAGCAATTCATCATATACAATTAGAAATTTTGATTTATGATAATAAAAATGAAACCATTTTTCAATGTATTTTATTTTATTCTAATAAACTAATTATACAACAATATCAGTCATCTCTATTATTAGTGGTGAATTTTCCACGAAATGAATTTGTCAAGACGATGAATTGTTGGCATAAATTTTCCAATAGTGAATTGTTAAGCTTGGTAGACTAGCTAGAATTAGTAGAACAATTGAGGCAAGCAAGTCTCCTAGCTATTCGTAATGAAGAAGCAATTACAACACTGTATTATTTGGTCAACTTCATGATTTAAACCACTTCCCATTATATCATATGCACTTGTAGCCACACACTACAATATGACATATAGAAACAAGATTTTTTTGAAACAATTGGATCAGCAAGAGTATCCACTCGTTAGCCAAAAGATCAAAACTCAAAACATATTATTTTGTAGCCACACACTACAATATGACATATAGAAACAAGATTTTGTTGAAACAGTTGGATCAACAAGAGTATCCACTTGTTAGCCAAAAGATCAAAACTCAAAACATATTATTATATACAAAATATATCTCATGACGATTTCAAAAGACAAATCATGAAGCACAAGAACAACAACTTAAGTCCTAAGTAGTGCACGAGAGAGTCAAATAATTATACCTTTGAAGTAATTTATGCATGTAGTGCATACACAACTTAGTTATAGCGAGAACAAAAAATTTCATCCATGAAGTATTCATTTGTAGAAAATTTAGCAACCTGTTTCATTTAAAATACATCCAATTCATTAGAAGTTAAGCCATCTGAATATGGTCTCCTAACGAATAACATTATATAAGTGAAAGAAATGACAAAAATAAAATGAGATATTACATTTCACAGCTTACAAAATTGGGATAACTATGAGTAGTGTTTCAGAGTAATGTACAAGGTGGATCTATATAGCAATTTCTATGTGATGTCACTTTTTTGCTGATAAAAAGGTCAATTGGGATTCTATGAAGCCTTGGGTTTACTGAATATTTAATCTCATAATAAAAGGGGTTTTTGAATTGGTATGAAGCCTTTCATAATGTCAAAAAATAGTTTATGGTCTAGTTTGGGGACTAAATAGCAAAGTATAAATGTACAATATATTTCTATATTAATTTAATAAAGAAGGTATGTACAAAAAGAAAATTGATTATTCAGTTAAAAGAGAATGAATATAGAAGTTACATACTATAATATGGTAATTTACATGGGGAAATCTTTTTGGGAGAAAAATTCATTTGAAAACTTCATTTATTATTCGTAAGTCAACGATTACACTCCACTTGTAGAGACTAAAAATTTATAGAAATGCCACCAACAAGAGTTTTGATGTGGGAGGCACAACTTTTGAAAGTCATAACTTTTGATTTGGGAAGATGATTAAACCCCTTTGATAAATTATATATCTAGAAGAGATCCTTGTCATCACAATATGCTTGCCCTAGTTAAAAGACAATTCAATAATTTTTGGGGCCAAAATTAATCTGTAGAGCCCTAAACTTTGTATTTTTTATTTTATAAAAAAAGTACTATTTTATTCTTAACATTAGGATTAATATTGAGACACCTTTCCTCACATTCTCTCACTTTTCAAACAACTTGCAAGAGAAAAGAGAATACCAACACTATAAATTATTTGCTAGGGGTTGAGAGGCCCATAGACTTTCTGCACCACATAAGCTCTCTATGTTGAATTGCCTTGTCAATACATCTATGACATTCTACAAAGTGTTAATTTTCTTTAGCATCATCTTGTCATCCTCTACCATGTCATGAACAAAATCTAATAGTCACTAAGAACTTTGATAGCTCCCTAACTTAATATCTTAAGCCAAATGACCTTCATACATGCATTAGCAACTGCCATGTACTCAACCTTCATAGTGAAAGAAGTGACTACAATCCATTGCTTACTCATCCAACTAATAGCACCACCAAATAAATTAAAAACACCCACTAGTGGATCTTTTTCTATCAACATCTCCTATCCAATCTCAATCCATGAATATCCATTGAGTGTTGGTTGCTTGTGGAATCAACATTATAAAAAATAAAGTACTCAAAGGTACCTTGAAAATATTTGAAGATATTTTATCTACATCCTAATGATCTTCACCAGGATTAGGTATAAAATGTCTCAAGACTCTCATTTATTGGGTGATGTCTAGTCTAGTATAGACCATAGGGTGAAGCCACATAAGTGGTTTACACTTTTGAAGAGGAAGGAAATTTTGAATTTTTCCCATTCCTCATATCAAATGGGTTCGGCCGAACCCTAAGGCTCGACCGAACCATTGAATTGGTTCGGCCGAACCAATGAAATCCTCTATAAAAAATCATATTGAAGTGGGTTCGGCCGAACCTGGGTTCGGCCGAACCCCTTTAGTATGGCTAAAACAAAAAAACTTTCATTTAATTGCTTTTTTTAATTAAATGGATTGGTGGTTCGGCCGAACATGGGTTCGGTCGAACCCTAGTTCGACCGAACCACCCCAAGATGTTCGACCGAACACTTGTTCGGCCGAACCACTCTTTTTTCACACTTGCTTCCTAAGGCACCAGAATTGTTGAAAATTTGCGCTTCGAAGCTCGATTTCAGAATGAAAATGGAGAAGATCTAATAAACCCAACTAGTATTGAGTTCCCCTCAAAACAAGCTATCCAACAAATATAATTTTAGTATGTTTTGATTATATTATCTATTTGTTTTTTAAGTTTTATTAAATATAGGTTTTTCTACAAAACTCTCATTCTCGCTGACAAGTGGAAAAATAGAAGATTATCAAAAAAAATAATTAAAAATATGAGTGCACCAGATATTGGAGTCCTTGATCCAACAAAAAAAAGAAAAGAATTTCAATACAAGTAAAAGTTATAGCGTCATATGGTTAAGCTATGTCTGAATTGTCATTTGATTGACTTGAAACTGATTAAAGAAAAAATATTCAATAAAAACTATTCTAACAATGGAAGCACTGAATTGAGTTAAATCTAAATTTGAAAGTTATCTGGAAATTATGGAAAAAGTTATCGTTATACGGTGTCGTCACTTTTAAAAATGCTATTTTTGAAAAAAAGCAATTTTTGTGGGAGATGGAAAAAGTGAAATTTGATTCCAAAAAATTGAAAAAAATATTTTTAGAATCTACAGACAAAATATGACAAGACTCTAGTTTACATCATCTTCAAATTCCTTACGGTTTAATCGCTATAGGTGCCCGAATGTGGAGATTGTGTTAAAAAAAATATATCAGTGTCCAGTTAGGCCAAAAAGTGTAAACCACTATTGTGGGATCACCCCATAGCATACATCAAATTCCCAACTACAATGGCATATGGAACATGAGAAATAGCCTTCATCTTTTTTGTGTCATAGAGCATTGCCCAAATAAAAGATTAGTGCCCACAAAAACAGGAACACTAAATGGTTTGTTTCCTCCCATGTTAAAACAATGTAGTATAGAGTGCCCATACTTACTTTGGCCCAAACAAAGATTTTTCTTTGCTAGATATCTCATCCAATATCTATACCCAACCCAACACAAATGAATCAAATTTCCACTATCACATTTTTGGAGATTGTTTAAAACTATACAAATATTTTTTAATTTATATACCAAAGGCTCCTTTTTCCTTTAGTAACATAGTGTTTTGGTTGTGTCATATAGATCTCTTTCCCCACTTCACCATGCAAAAATGATATCTTTACATCCATTTTATTTTATCTTTAAATCAAAATTTGTCATTACAAATAACAAGAACCTATGTGCCATGTTGGGAACTAGGACAAAACCTCACTAAATTTCATTCCCTTAACTTGAGAATATCCTTTTGTAACTAGTCTTGCCTCGTACTTTTCAACTACCATCTCCCAATCTATAGCTGCTCTCTAAGACTCAAAGTAGCCTATATCCATTACCACCTTCATAGTTATAGACTCATAATTATTAATAATAAAAATAAAAATAAATCTCCATTAAGGAGGATTATATGTATCTAGTTATTGTCTCTACTAAGTGGACCTAATAAAGAGATGAGGTGGAAGTTATACCTTCTCTTCTATTTACTACCAAAACTACTTGAGATCTCCTCTATTTTAAATCCTTCAGAAGCTTTCAATTAAATGTTCTTAAATTTTGGGGTTAATTGAACCACATCTCTCTTCCCATCCTCTTTTGGCTACAACACTATGGAAGAAATACTATTCTCTCTAAAATAACACTTTTACTGCATAGAACTCTCTTAATCACAAGGTCCCACAACTTGTACCCTTTCACATTCACAACATAGTTGATAAAAAAATATTTCACTACCTTGTTCTCTAGTTTTGACTACTTTTCCTTAGGCATGTGTGGATATGCCTCAACCAATTTAAAGTATAAGATGTTGTAATAAGGGACTTTTTCTCTTTTTTGCTTCTCTAAGAGTCTTATCAATAATCATTGATTTAGGAGATATGTTAATTAGGTAACAAGCCATACCAAATACTTGTTCTAATGACTTTTTTCCAAGATGGTTCCATTAAGCATACTGCTAGCTCTCTCCATCAACGTCATGTTCATTATCTATTTAACTCCATTCTATTGAGGGCATATGGAGTTGTCTTATGTTCCTCAATTCCATGATCTTTATAGATTTTTTTTAAATCACTAAACAAAATTTACCAGTATTATCAATCCTTAAAACCTTAATCTTCTTACTATAATTTTTCAAAAAAGCTTTAAACCCTTTAAACCAACTAAAGAATTTGAATTTTCTCATCTCATTCTAGAATAATCATCTAAATGATTTATGAGTCCAACACCCTAAAATATTTGTGAGAAATAAAATAAACTTCAATGTGGTTTTGTTTACCATATATAAAGTTCACATAAATAAAATTTAGTAGCTTAATCATTCAACCCCTCAACAAGAATTTTACTTTTAGGGGACCCTTAAGCCTTTCTCACCTATATGTCCCATTATTTGGTGCCACAATATCCTTTCCTCTATATATAACTTTCTCTTAAAATAAAGACCTCACTTAAGTACCCAAAAATCATGGCCATGAAAAATAAACACAACATTCCTCTTTGTTGTTAGTTTTAAATATGTGGATATATACTCTACATGTTTCTTTAATATAAAATAAAAAAATTATTATAATGCACAATGTATACATCTGGTTGAAATAAAATGCTTGCACAAAACCCTTAGTACAATAACTATAGATCCCCACATCATCTTACAACATCTACTAGAGAAAACAACCTACACACATCCATTATTGAGTTTGTTAATTGATAATAGGTTCTATGTCAAACTAGGAATATGCAAGACACTATTTATCCCCTTCATTTGCCTATTTGGGAATCAAATATCAAATACATATCATGGCCAAATATGTTCAAGTAAAATTCATCACTGAGGTACACCTTTCAACCATCATATTCTTCATTCTTTGAAAACCACCCTTGATGGGAGGTCATACGGAAGGAATCTCATGAGTCTATCAACTATACACCTTTTGAAGCATGAGTTTTCAAGGTCATGATAAAATCATTGACATTATCTTGAGAATATTTTCATACTTATTAAATATTTTTTTCTCTTTCTTCTCCTTTTTATAGTCTCTATGATAGTTCTCAATCTTGATATAGTATTAACACTTGGACTTGAAATTTCCAATAGATTTGAATCTCCCACAAGATTTGAATTCATAATTTTCTATCTTCTTGTACATGTTCTTAGCTTTCTCCTTTGATATTTCATGAATAACTAGGGCATCTTCAATAGGTTTAGAAGCTTTCCACTACATCTGCTATAAGAGACACATAACCACTATCTCATCCATTTAAATTTTTAAGATAGTGTAATGACAGAAAAAAGCCCCCCCTTACATGACCTTGATTTAGTGTTGCAATGTGTCTTAACATATTCACATACGGTCTTGGGCCCCTGTGAACTAAATGAGCTTATTGGTGCCTTATTTGGAGTGTTGTAACACACTGTCACACTCTTCTAGGGTTTTATTTAATAATTAGGCTTCCTTATACCTTAATTGGCCTTATTTTGCATCTAAAAGCCTCATTTAATGCATCTTTTCAAGGATAATCCTGACACAAATCAACATCTAATCATAATTCAAGTGTTTTCAAGTCATGTCACCTAGATCTAGTGATTTGGGACTCATTTTCCACCTTGGGAGAATAAGTCCCACCTAGGTTTTTGGGTCCCGAACCTAGTTTCACACCTTTCTAAGCATTTTTAAAAGTTGTCTCATAAATCATGTCTAATGAGACTCATTCGCCACCTTGGGAGAATGAGTCTCGTGTGGCCCAAAATAAAAAATAATTCAAATTTTTTACAGGATTTTATCCTCCTAGATTTGATGTCGGCTCGTAGTGTTGTAATTTTGGGAATTCTTTAATTAAGTATAAATACAAGGTTCTTTCACTCATTTTCACCTAAGAATTTTTTTAGAGCATTATTATAGCAAGTTTGAGTTCACAAGAGCATTCAAGTGTTTACAAGAACATTCAAGATCATTTCTAAGGCATTCAAGAGCATAATTCTATATCAATTGTTGCAACAATTCAAGATACATCATCATGTCAAGGATATCAAGCATCAAGCATGTTATTGAGCTAGTGTTGTGATGTAACATTGAAGATCCAAGATCAACCATTGTTCTACACCTATTGTCAAGATCAAGATCTACATCCTTCATGGCCATTTCATGTTGAGTTGCAAATTTACAAGAAATTGTTTACAAGAATTCATTCAAGGTATCATTTTCCATGATTCATGTTCTTTGCTTCATGTTTCATGCCTTCATTTCATTGTCTCATCATTTGGTTTAATTATCTACAAGGGGTTTGACAAAGCAAACCCCTATTCACTTTAAACAATCAACAAGTTTTTCTCCTCTTTATATGTGTGATTGCAGATCTAGATGTCATGGAGCTTGAAGGATCCTTGAATATTAGGTTACAAGCTTGGAGAAAGTTGGTGGAATTGTCCCCTCATTTACAAGGTTGCTATCTTCACAAAAAGTCACCTACAACCTCAAAAATTAGGGTTTTAGATTTGAAAAATCAATTTAGGAGAAAAGAGCGAGCGTTGAAGTGTAGATCTAGACTTTGAATTCTTATAAAAGTGAAATGAGACTGATTCACTAAAAGTGGCGAATGAGTCCCACTACAGGTGTTTTTCAAGGTTTTTGCAGATTCAGATACCTTTTTTCTAGAAATTTGTTCCTATGCAGAAACCCAAGACTGGTGAATGAGTCCCAGTAGGCCTAAATTTTAGGTTATTCAACATTTCAAGACTCCATTCAAGCTCTCTTAGGGTTCCAAGTGCTCCTTTGTACTTTCCCAGTTTTTGGTTATGATTTATTTGCATTTAAAGTTCATTTAGTGAAGTTCTATGCATCATTGAATTTAGTCATTAAACCTTGCTTTTCATACATTTTTCCAAGCCCTAGCTTGGTGATGAACCCCTCATTTAGCCTTAATTAATCTTTAAATATACCCTAGGATAGTCCCTTAGCAAATCTCTTTCTCCCATTTTCATCATTTAATTAAGATCTTTAGAGCATCCTTGAATGTGAAGTATAGAAAAGCTTGTTGCCCTAGGTCCTAAAACCCCGAGTGGTGACAATTTCTATCTTACATTTTGGTGAACCTGCATTTAGAACACTTCCTTTTTTTATTTGGATTTCATCATCATCCTAGATCTAGCTTGCATTAACTTTACATTAGGGTTTGCATTAGTTAATTGACATCTAGGGTTTATAAATTTTGCATCAGTGAAAGTGCATATAGGTTGCATTTTTGCATCTCAAATAATTGAAAATCATATAAAATATACATTTTCACTTAGGTTACACATCATACAAACTAAAAATCATTAAAATCATTTAAAATTTAATGAAAATTGTGCAAAAAACCCTCACCGAGACTTATACAGCCCTTATATAGCATTGAAAACCTTATTTTTGTACTTTTGTTTGCTACTATTGGTTATATGTTTCAATCGGTTGACTTTTTTGTTTCATGCATTTTACTAAATCTAGCTTAAGTTGGTCAATTTCATGCATTACTTGAATTCCAAATTTACATTTACAACATCTCATTTTCAAATCATTGCATAGTGTAATCAATCAATTACCTTGTTTGAAATCTGAAAATTTTAGCTCATTCTAGGCCTCTACACTACATTTTAAGTTTACATAGATTATTGTTCAAAAATGTTAGTTTTAGTCCTTTCCAAGTTCACAAAGAAAAATTTGGTCAATAAGCATGTTAGCCATTCATTCAATACATTCCCTATGTATGAGAATCTCTTAGTGCAAGAGAGTGAAAATATTGACAATTTCCTTAAACCTACACTCCCTCTTATCTCTCCTATTTGTGGGAATGATGTGATAGAAGAAGATAGAAATATAGACAATCCTAATGATCATCGTTACTCTTCTCCTAATACCTCTCCTACATGTGAAGAAGGTATTTTGGTGTTAGACGATGCACTCATTGAGAATCATGACATTGTTGAAAGCTCCTCTTCTATAAATTCTCCTACATTGGAAGATATTATAACACAAGAGAATGAAATCATAGACACATTTCTAAACATCACCTTACCTAATTTCCATTCTTCCTTTGCTTGTGAGAATGATTTAGTTGAAGAGGATGAGATTGTAAATGATGAGGATATGTTGGTGTTAGATGATAAAATATTTAAGGTCTATAACAACCCTCTTTATGACCCTTCCCCTACTCATTCTATCTTGGAAGGTATTATGGGGAAAATGAATGAAGTCATAAATGATCATGATAATCATACTTGTTTTTCTCATAGTATCTCTCATAGCTATAAAGAAGATACTTTGATGATAGAAAATACAATAGATGAAAGTCATGAGAATCTTAGTTGTCCCCCTTCACCTAAGGAAACCCTTATTGAGAAAGACAATTCAACCATTGATCAATCTGGGCTACTTGCGATGAAGTTATTTTGGATGAACCAATTCTTGAATGTCAAGCACATTTGGTTTGTAGTTATCCTAAAACCTCTCCTCCTAGGGAGGATATCATGGGGCAAGAAAATAACAACAATAGTGATGTGATTTCCTTGGATTATGGTGAAAAGATGATACTAGATTGCCATTTATTAGAGATACATCAAACCAAGACCACTGATGTTATGAATGCACAAGTTTCCATTAGATCCCCCTCGATCAATGGACCTTCTACATACCCTATGGGACATCCTAAGAATCCTCTAATTCTTTACCCACCCTCACAATGACCAAAAACTCAAAAAAAACTTGAACTTATCCTCTACCCACCTAAGAATAATGTGTCACAACAACCGAGTCATAATATTGTTTCTCATACATATAATACTAGGAACAATCTACAACCAAGACAAACACCTTCAACATCCCTCCCATTTCCTAATCCTATCTTACTCGACCCTCCTCGTTTTCCTTTGCATAGTGGGAAGGAGTATAATCTTTTTGAACAACTTAAGAATACTCTTGTAAAGATATCCCTATGGGACCTAATTTAGAATTCACCTAATTATCACACTATGCTTCAAATAGCCTTGCAACAAGTTGTGGTCCCCTCTAGTGCAAATCTAAATGACATAGCAACCCTAATTCAAGGAATAAAAGTTGACATTGTTTTCCACCAAAATGAGCTCCCTCCTTTGGAAGTGCAAAAACAAAATGATGCTTTCATGATAATAGCTAAATACAATAGAACATGGATAAAGTGAACCCTTGTCGACAATGGATATGCTCTTAATGTGTGTAGCGTAAACCTTTTGGATAGGCTTGGTGTGGATAAATAAAAAATTCAACCTTACTCTTTATCTATCAAGGGATTTGCCAATGTAGGAAAACAACCGATCAGTGCGATCACTTTGCCTATTATAGCTGGAAAGGCCACATTAGAAACACCAATCCATGTTATGCCACATCATCTTTCATACAATCTCCTTTTAGGTAGACTATGGATTCATGCAATGAATGGGGGGCCTTCTACTCTTCACCATAAAATGAAGTATATTTATAGCAACAAAGTGTACACACTTGAAGCTGACCCTGACCCAAATAGTTGTTTGAGCATTGAGAAAAGCAAGGAAAATCCTTTGAAAACATTAACACCAACTACATAAGCAGAACCCATGCAATAGAAATACAAAGAAAAACATATTGAAGAAATCACAAAGTTATTGGAATATGATTTGGGTTCCTTAGACTTTGAACCAACTTTCATGGGACAATACAAGATCATAAACAAAGACTTTGAAAAGGGAAAAGAAAAAGTGATAATGTCAACACATAATTTAGAAGACCCTTCGAAAGCATCCACCTCAACCACTTTAAACAAAACAAATTATACAACAAAATTTGATGAACTTAACTATGAACAACCACCAAATCCAAAAGAGATGAAGAATCTTTATGGAAAAGGTTATGAAATGATGAAACAACTTGGTTATAGTAAAAGGATTTGGTGCTAGAGAACAAGGTATTTGTGTCCCTATAGACACTCATACACAAGAAAAGACTAGTGGTCTTGGTTATTGTCCCTCAAAAGACACAAAAAATATTCACTTAATATCAACACTATTACAAAACATCCTTCTAAGCCAACTTTAACATTAGTGCATCCTGAACTGCTAGACACTAGTGGTCTTGATCATTATTCTTCAAAAGAAATGAAAGAAGAAATAAATCTTCACTTAATGTCAATGTCATCTCACAAAACACTAATGATTTGAATTCGTTAGATTTTACACCCTCGAGTAAAGGAGAGAACAAAATCTCACAATCTAAAGAGTCTTGTGTAAATATGACATCTTGTACTAAACAAGAGATATCTTTGTAGCAAAATAAACCTGAACATTTTCTATTTTTGATGAAGAGGGTATCTTGTCGAGACTCCTCCAAGATCGTTTGATACCCCTTCCTCCAAGTACACAAAAGATACTACAAGAGTTCATTTTGTGCATATCATAGAGTTCATGGTCATTCTACTAATGAATGTAAGGTTTAAGTGAATAAAATTCAACATCTTAAGGATTGTGGTGCTCTTCCTTGTATTGAAGCACCTAGTTCCTCTAACTAATACTTACTTTCATCCTATTTGACTCACCCTTGTCCTGCACTAAGTGGGGCCAAGGGGTTAAGTAGCCTTGTATTTCACTTTTGCCTTTTTGGCTACATGATCACCTATCATGTATATATAAGAGCAAGCTTGGGCTCCACCTACATAATGAATTTAATCAAATAAATTTTAGAAATTATTTAATTAAAAATGAGGAATCAAGAGACAATGAAGAAAATTATGTCAATTAGGTGAATTAGGAATGCATGATGTGCTTAGAAAATTTTAGGTGTTTATTCTTCCATCTTACATTTAGGTTTATTGACCCTTTTGAAGTGACCTTGCAAATTAGTCATCCCCCTTTTACCCCATATCACTAAGTAAGTGCTCTATCAACAATTAGATAGGGCTATGTGTTTATTTAGTAATCCTTATGTTTGAAATAGAGTGGCAGAGTCTTTAGTTATGAATCAGTTGTGTCTTTCTATCCTCTAATTGAATGACAATTAGGCCTTTCAATACTTGATAGTTGCATATTAGAATAAGGGGTCATGCATGTGGAATCCGCCCCATTTATAAAAAATATATATTTAGTTATTTCAATTAGAATAAAGGTGAATGTGTGGTTAGTCAACTATTGGAACTCACCCTAATTAAGGAGGTTAACTTATTGAAATTACCACTAATTGAGGATTGATTTCCAATGATTGAAAAATGTGGAATTCTAAAATAACAAACAAGGTAGAAGAGAAAAAATGTTTGGTTGATTAACAAAACATTTAACTCTCATTTTAGTGCCAATGACATTGTTACAACAGTTGGATGCATGTTGGAGATAAAACCCTTTAGTGGTGAACCTAATTTCTTAGGGACACAAATCCTCAATCCAACAGTATGTGGTTTATCTTGACAATAGATTTGTACATAGTGAATTTATACTTGTAGCCTATAGAGTGCATCAAAATCATCAAACATAGTCAGTTCTATATCAATAAGTTAAGAGTGCCTAGTGAGGAATATCATGTTATTAGGTTCAATATTAATGTATGTCTATGATTGAAAACAATAATAATAAATATGTGCGTCTACATCTTGGTTAGAGTATTATTGGTTTTGTTTCCCATACTATTTGTTGAGGTAATTATAATAGTATAATTAGTTTAGTTTATTATAGTGATTTAATGACATTGCATCCCTTGTATGAACCTTGGCCTCATCAACGCCATCATAATAATCATTATTGTAGTTCAAAGAAGCAATGTTGGGTAAGTTGGCTATTTTGGAGAAATGAACAGATGCAGGTGCCTTTAAGACCAAATTAGGCTATGAAGGTGATTTCTTCGAGGAGTCTGAAATAAAATACCAAAGATCTATTTGAGATAATCCAAGCCTATATATTAAAGAGAGACCATGTTGTTCATGGTGATCCATAGTGATTCTTGTAGAAAATATTTGTGTAGAGGAGAAGCTACTCTAAATATAGTCTCCATGGGCCTTGCAATGCCTAGTAGAGCAGGTTTTCTATGGTGATACAAGAAGCTAGGGATTTTAATGACCTTTAGTTTTCCTAGGAGACACACAATGAACCTGAAAAGTAGGATTGGCTTAAGAGAAATTGTTGTGGTCTTATGATCACCCCTATCCTACAATAAAATAACTCAGGCCTTGACCAAAAAGTGTAGCATACAATAATAAAAGAGGGGTAACTAACAATGAAGGGTGATTGAATTAGAACAAGATTGAGCAAATGAAACACAAGACTCCTTAGGATGTCTTAATGTACCAATATATTGACAAGTGACATTATTTTTAGAGTTAGCTTGCAATCCCATACTTGTGCATGGATATATCCATCTCTATTTTGTAACTCAAGTTCATACTATTTCCTAGACATTCATTCCTCATCTCAAAATAAAAAAATTATTTCCTCAAATCAATTTTGATCGAGGGTAATCCTAAGGAGTGCAAGAATGATTCTTGAAGCCCAAAGTTTCAAAAATAAATTCAAACTTTCTCATCCCTTTCACTTTCCATTATAATATATGTTTCATACAAAATGTTATTATGTTGCGTGGTATTTAAAGACATTCATTGTGTACTTAAACATAACATGATAGAATTGAGTAATCATATGCAAATTCCTACCACAATGGCATGGATAAATATCTCAAGTTAAATCTCTCAAGTCAATAATATTGTCATCATTATTGTTTGAATTATTTTGTAAGATAAAAAATGCAAATTATATTAATAGAAAGAGAAAATAAGAAGCATTGGTTTATGTTCTTGTCTCTAAGTTACCTCTTAAATAAAACATCTAATACATTTGTTTTATTGTGATTGGTTTTGATAAATAAACATGATGCTATTAAAGTAACATATTTATCTTTGTATTTACATCAAATTTATTTTGATTTTATTAATATGATTTTATGTTCACACAACTAATTATAATATGATTTTTTTATTATGATCTCTTATAAGATACAATCATTACATTAATGTGGTTTCATATTCTTATAATGCATGTGTTTGTTATCTACATGTCTTGGTCAACCTTTCTATATGCAATTTATATATTACACAAAATACATTCTCATCCTATATTAAACTTTCAAATACATTCAAAAAGTGATAATAAACCTAATAATGTGTATATCAAGAAAAAAATATAAATATGAATTCTAGCAAGTATATAGCAATTATAAAAATGTTTTATAATTTATTTTAATTTTTAAAACTATTTTAATGATAGCATCTAAAAGTACTATGATGTAGTCCATAGATAGTAATATTTATAGCCTTGTCCACCAAGTATAACAAATAATGACTTTGGAAAAATATATGGGACTATATATATTTGTACCTATTGATCATGTCCATAGTAATGTCATTTAATAAAAAACATAAGTTATTAATGATGTTTCATTGATAAAAGTAAGTGATAAAGGAAAAAAAAAATATATTAAAATTAGTGTGTTAGAATTTTTTAATTTAATTGTTTTATAATTATTTTCTTATGTTGTATTATTTATTTTATTACCATGAAAAAACTATTGGAAAATGAAATAGGTCTTTAATTAAAAATAAAAGTAAAATAGTATAGTTTTTTAGTCTATTTATCTATGCATGCATCTAAATGATAATTGTATAGAAAAATAGAATGCTTTTTAAAGTGAAAGTTGAAGTATATCATTTATTTCTTTTTGAGTTTTAAAAACTTGTGTATGATTTCTATGATTTATTCAACTATATAATAAAAATAAAATAAATGTTATAAAGAATAAAAATATATAATATTTAAAACAAAATATTTTTTAGTAAAATTTAAAATGATCAAAATAATAATAATTTAAATAAATATTCAAAATTGATATTCCATATTGTATAAATATTGTAAACAAAAATATTTTTTTATATTAGTTTAAATTAATTAAAAAAATAATAAAATTATATAAATTTCAAGCTATTGTATGTAAGATATCTATATTAAATGTATGTAAAATTCACTTCATTTGCAAAATTTTAAATCTTTAAATATTCTATATATCAAAACTTTTAACATCTTGTAGAAAACAGAAAAATTCTAATACATTATTAAGATAAATATAAGAAATATAAAGCCATTTAAATATTAAGATTTTAGAGACCATAAATAAACCATATATTTTTATTATTATGAATTTGCAAAAAGAACAATATAAAAGAAAATAAACTTAAATTTAAATTGAAGTTGTACTCTGCCATAGAAATAAAGTAATGGAAAAGAGAGCTTACCATTGATCATCATAAAAGTGGTGACATTTCCAAACTCCAACTTGACCGCATCTCTGGAGACTCTATTTTGCACCAAACAGAAATGCGTCAAATTCAAAAAAGAAAAAGGTGTACATTAATTCTCCTACTCAAACTCACATAGGTATTTGCACCTCACCTTCAATCTCTTTTTTCCACCTCTCCTTGTCATTCACTGTGGGCCATAGTCCCGGCCGTAGTCCCTCTATTCGCAGCTGTGATAGGTTATCTAATTTAAAACACCTTGACAAGTCTAAATGCTGCAGCTGTGATAGGTTGCCAATGGTATCAGGGAGGTTATTCAATTGAAAACACCCATGCAAGTTTAAATGCTGCAGCTGTGATAGGTTGCCAATGGTATCAGGGAGGTTATTTAATTTTTCACACCACATCAAGTCTAAATGCTGCAGCTGTGATAGGTTGCCAATGGTATCAGGGAGGTTATTTAATTTTCTACACCAAAACAAGTCTAAATGCTGCAGCTGTGATAGGTTGCCAATGGTATCGGGGAGGTTATTTAATTTACTACACCTTGACAAGTCTAAATGCTCCAACTGTGATAGGTTGCCAATGGTATCAGGGAGGTTATTTAATTTATCACACCCTGACAAGTCTAAATGCTGTAACTGTGACAAGTTGGCAAGTATATTAGAAAGTGAACATTGGAATAACGAATTACCGCCGTCTACTTGCATTATCCTCAAATTCCAAATGTTATCCACAAGACTGAAGGGAAATGGCTTCTCACGTATTTGCAACTGTAACCATTTCAAACTTGAAGGAAGCTTGGGTCGCGTGTCTTCTGGGATGTCGTCAATGAGCGGATTGTTCAAGTGAAGAAATTGAAGACCAGGTCTGCACATCGTTTCAAGCCTTTGCCAATTACCTCCATTGAGTCGAAGGCGAGAGAAATTGATGTTATTGGATACGGTGCTTAAATGAGCTCCCTCCCACAGTCGGGTACCCTCTTTTTCCTTTTCAGCAATGGTTCGCCCCATATCTCGCAAATGGTCATGCATACCAAATACTCCTCTGTCGTCAATCTTTATCAGTAACTTCAGGGAAAGATTAGATATAGCTGTGTCTACCATCCTGTACAAAGATTTCCAGAAAACAATTGGACATTTTTTGTGTTCTCCAATGAAGAAGCAAGCGATGTCAAGAAATATTTCTTTTTCCTCTTCACTAAGACCATTATAACTGATTTTGAGTCTTTCTTGAATGTCTGGGTTGAGAGTAATGTTAACGGCTTCCATCCAGCAACCTGGCTCATTCTGCTTATCATACAAGAAAGATCCAATCACTTCTAGTGAAAGAGGATGCCCTTTACAAGCTTCCACTATTCCTTTGGACATTTCATCGTGAGTGGGAATTGGAGATGCTCTCAAAAAGGCGTGCCAACTAAATAGCTGGAGACTTTCATTTATCTGCAATCCAGTCACCTCGTGGATGCATTCAGAAGACACCCCAGCAACACGGAGAATGTGCTTGTTTCTAGAAGTAATAACAACTCTGCTACCAGGGGCCAGCCAATCTCCAACCAAAGCATCTGATTGCCCCTGAGCATCCACATCATCTAAAATGAGAAGCACACGTTTTTGTCCCAAACGATCTTTGAACAAAGATTTTCCCTCATCAACACTGTCCACTTCTCCATCATACATGCATAAATCCTTAAGAATTTTTTTCTGCAATTTTGTGAGGCCCGTGGAGTCTGCAGCAGTGGCGCGGACATCAAATACGAAGGAAGCAGCGTCAAAATGAGCATAAACTTGGTTGTAGATGGCCTTGGCAAATGTGGTCTTGCCAATACCACCAATACCCCATAATCCAGCTTTAACGACACCTTTCTCTGAATTGAGTATAAATTTGTGAATGAGATAGTGGGTAAGGATTTCCATTCCGACAGGGTGCTTGGCAACGTCAAACGGCACTCTGTCGAATGCCTTAATCACGTCATTCACCACCCTCTTCACTAGCTGAGCTTCGAAGCTGCACATGGCCGATTTAGTAATAACCAATTAGAGAGAGAAATTGCAAAAGTACTAAATATTACCATCATTCTACATATATGAAGAGTTGCAACGAAGTTGGAAAATAATAAAATATTATTGTATATTAATTAATCTTAAATACATGTGTCTAAAAAATATAAATAAAAATATAAAATTGAAATATTTTATTTAATAATTATTTAAAAATTATTTATCTTATTTATTATATTGTTTATTAAAGAGTTTTTATTTTAGATCAATTAAAAATTAATTTGAAATAATAATATTTTTATTTTTTCTGAACTAAATTCAATTTATTTGAATGAGTTAATTTTTTTTTGCATTATAATGGTTTAATTTAATATCAGATGTTTTCCATATTTGTACAAAAATAATAATTTGAGAGTTGAAATAATCTGATTAGTCCAATTTATTTCAAATTAGTTTGATTTATTTAGATTGAGTTAATTTAATTTCACATAATTTTAATACTTACATAAGTAATTTAAGTTCATTTTATTTAAAAGAATAAGATAGGTCTACTCTATTTTAAATAAACCAAACTTGTTTAGAATAGAGTGTAATTTGTTTAAAGGGAATAAAGTCTAATTTATTTTGAATATATTTTTGAAATATAGAATAATTATAAGGCTAGGTTATTGGAAATTATCCTTTATTACCATTGAAGACTCATAATCTAGATGTTTTTGGTTAGTTGGCACACACTTTCAATGGATCCTAATTACTACATGTTATATTGGTATAGTGATACTATGGCATTTGCAAGTGTTTTTAGTCTCTCTATCTAGAGTCTTTAGTTTGTTATCCCATTATCTAATTCCCTTTCATCCTATATGTACTATTCTTCGTCATACCTTTCACACAAGGTGACCTTATCTCTTGCATATCTCACGTACCTTTATGCTTATATACTAGTGGATATGGTTATCTATAGCTATTTTTCATGTTGGTACTAACATGTTTATATGATCTTACATGACATTTATTTTGTGCTTACATGGGTTATTTTATAGGTTATAGCTTGTATTTTTTATTAGGGGAGAAATGGGTTTTGATGGAACCCGAAACCCATTACAAATAGGTTTTGAAGGGACCCAAAACCCTATCCAAACAAAGAAAGTTGCAACAAAAATAATCAACAACCTAATAACAACAACCATCTAAAATAAACAATACAACTCGGGTTGCACCGAACATGAAGGTTTTAAAGGGACCTTTAACCCTTACAACTAGGTTTAAACAGAGACCTAGAACCCTTACTAACCATAATAACAGTCTGAATTAACCAGGATACAAATAATTAGACTCTTAAAATACCCAATACTAAGCCAAGGAAGACAATAAACTTATTGGTGTAGAAAGCCCACACACCCCTGTTATCAAAAGCTTCCATCACAACCACACCCCTCCTATCAATGAAGGAGTTAAAGAGCACAACTAAACATTGAGAAAAATCAGCATCCTTGCAACACCATTCCACCCAGTTTTCCAACTTAAACTCTGCCTCGATTGGAGAGAGCTCCCCTCTAAAGGAGAGGATAATATGAAGATCCTTGCTACCAAAACTACCTCTCCTACTCCCACAAGCTCCACCTTAATAGAAACACCTTAGCCTTATGTAAAAGCAATAAGAACGACTCAACTAGTAGAAAGGAGATAACCCCAACTTGCAACAACCTCATAAAAATTAGGTCTCTAGGAGAAACTTTAAATACATCCCAACTATCAACGAAAAGATAGTAACTTGGTCAGCCACCACACCCAATAGCAACTCAATCAAGGAAACCACAACATCCTTCAATAAAAACCTCCCCATGTACAAAAATACTTCTTCCAAAGGAAAATATTTCCCCCCCAAAACCACAAAAGCTTCAAGAACCAAAGAGGGGACACATCCACTTTCTCTTCCAAAGATAGAGTTGCATCAACAAAACAAGCAAAAGGTAAGGCATAATCAACAAAACAAGCAACATAAAACAAGGTGCAACATAAATTCGATGCCACAACAACAACAAAAAGTCTAATCATGAACCAACTAAAGAAGACCACTTGTCCACCAACATCCCTCAAAGAAGCAAGAAGCAAGGGCACCAACATTGCACCATCCGCCAAAAATATATAGTGGCCAAGCAACAACAACCAACCAACAAACTCTTTCGACGAAACCAACAAAAAATCAACCACATTGTCAACAACAATAGACCCTCTTTCATTCTCACCAGCTAAAGATTTCAAACTCCTGCTCCTGCTCTGTCACTCTAGACAACAACCCTCAACAACTTTCATCAATAGCAACCCATCTACCATCAGCAACCCCATCGCTTCCTTGCCTACTCCAAGAAGCCATCCATTAGGAAGCACCAACTGCAAACCATTTATCACATCCTCAGAATCTGCATCTCCCTCACCCTCTTCAAGAGGGGAATTCAAACTGGACTACGCCCGCTTCTTTTCTCGTCGCTCACCATCTTATAACTTGTGCTACCTCACCATTAAGGGAAACATTCCAGGGCATCAAGTATATCCCTTTATTTTATGTGCTCACATGTTTATATCTTTCTTCTCACTCACTATTTCTTAATTGATTGTCATTGGATGCTATTAATTTGGCATTTATTACATGTTCTTATGCTTTATACAATGTTATGTTCTCTCCTTACATCCTTTGCATACAACCAATTGGAGGGGGGCATATATTAGCTTTGAATCTAATTCTACATATATTCATTTTCCATCCATGTGTTACCATGAAAGCATGCATGCCACTAGACATCAACACCATAACATGCTTCACATGTAACTCCTTCCACCATGCATCATGTGTGTAGTGATTGGAACCATGTCGCATCATTCATAAGTCATCATCCAACTCATGCACAACCCTTTGCTCCATCATCCATCCACACAACACCAAAGATCATGCTACATAGTGTTACTAACAAGTTTACCTACACTTCATGTCATATTTACACCCTCACACTTCAACACATATAGAGAATGAAGTTAAGAATATCATGCAAAACTTTAAAAAACCATGCAATAGTTACACATTTTTTGGAGTCATTTCATGGCATGCCACTTGTTAACATGTACCACACAACTAAAATCTACCCATCAAAAGATGAAGTGAAATACATGGAAGGACAAACATTTCAATTTCCATAATGACGTTAATCTTCACAATCATGTAAATTATATTTTTTCATATGTAAATATAACATTGCAAATTGTCAACCTTGATAGGTTCACACTATGTTTGGCTCCCCATTAAATGCTTGGACCTAATTATGCTTATCTTTTGTCTATTTTATTATCTTTTTTGGAAAATCAAAATAGAATTGAGAATTAAAACTAATTATTTATTTAACAGATCAATAATTCAAAATAGGTCTAGTCTAGGGTGCCCTTGCCCTTGATCACCCTATTTTTGCCCAATTTTTAATATTTATTGTCAGTATTTTTATGTTTACAAATATTCATTTGTCAACTTTTCAAAATAATTATTATAGGAAAAGAAGAAATGCATATCAATAGAAGTATTTTTCACCATTTGAAACTAGAAGGAAAAATCTAGCAAATTTGAATTCTTATTAAAAATCCTAAAAAACAATCAAGAGTAGAATAAGCAACATTTTTACAACATTTTTATCAATCAAGATTCATATTAGCAATGTATCATCAAGTTCATAAGTAAAATTATTCATGTTTTGTGTTCATTTATTTTGTGAGTACTAACATTTGTAGGATTTTCTATTAACAAGAAAATCTTCCTTGCATGAGATGTGCATCATAGCATTAGTCCATCAAAAAGATCAAATATGAGTGGTAAGTTGCAACACTTGTTATTTATCACTTATTTTTATCCATTTACCTCTGCCCAAATGAAGGTATGCACTCTTTATCCAACATAATCTAGCTATTGTGAGGAGGAAACACCAAAACATGATTTGACTTAAGCAAGCCCCTATACGACACAACCCTTTCTCTCCTCCCTTTATTGTAGGTGGAAAATATGGAGTGGGTTTGGAGAAGATTAAAGACCTAATATAACACCAATGGATCATTTGTTTGTGTGTAGTATGAATGACTATAAGATGAAACACATGTAATAGAAAATTCTAGTAGAAAAGAACAAGAAGCATACAAAAATGAAGATAAACATCATAATTTTTCTTAGGAAAAGGATGATCTTTTAGAAGATGGTGTTAAACCTCCAAGAATAGTTTAACCATTCATGGGAATCACCACAAATTATGCACCTATATATCTTACATTTCATTCTTGTATTTTTCATTATTGCTTTTACACTTTGGTCTTCTTCATTATGCCTTGTTTGTTGTGCTTCACATGCTTATTTCACCTTTTGTATTTCATTACATGCTTACCTTCACTCACTTTTTGGGGCATCTTATTATTCCTCATTTCATTGTTTGATACCTTTATTCTTATTTACATATTCCATATCCTTACAAGCTTTATTATGTACCCTCAATGTCTTTGCCTACATTTTCCACTCTAGTTGATTATTTACCTATTATTTTGCTACTTTACTTTATGCATCATTATGCATTTTTTAATGATCTATGTCTAACCATCTTTGTTTCAATTTTTTCCTCAATTGCATCCTATTTGTTATGCATATTTATTCCTATATTCCTCATGTTTACATATTTTCCATATTTATATCACATGCTTATGATCCTAATACCTTATATATTACTTTTTATAATGCATTGCTATATCCAACTCCTAGAGGTATCCTATTAGAATGGGGGAGTAATCCCTTCCTCATTTCACATCGAGCTTCCATTTCCATATCTTTTTTTTAATCAAGGGAATCATGCCTTCCTCCATGTTATTTGTGGTTTCATTACCTTTCATTGTTCCTAGAGCTACCTCTTTGGATTATAGGGACAAACTACTTTGCCCACTCTATCCTATGATAGGCATCACATCTTCCCCCATGATGTAACCTTGATATTATGTTCCCAAATTTATGATACCACTAGGGACATTGTCCATTATGTGTTCATACACTTGGGCACCACATTGGAGGCATATGCACAACCTAGTGTCTTATATACCAACATGAGTTCTTTTCCCCATTAAGGGTCGCGTCACTAATTTCATATTACCATGTTGGGGGTAAGTTTAAATACTTTGTTCCCATGTATAATTATATATGATCTTCATTCCTATCATTTGATGCATACTAACCCTATGATCATGTGATGCATTCTTGGCATTTATTTAACACAATTCAAATGCTTGCATGCTTATCCTTAGATTACATTTACTTTTGTGTATTAATTTTCCATCATGTTCAATTCATTCCACATGATGTATGTAACCATTTGGAGGAGCATATATTATCACTAGAATTATAATGACTGAGACTTCAAATTGTGATAGATGTTACACAAAGACTAATTGTAGTGTCTAGATAAATTATTTTCACATGATGTGGAAAATATTGATATGCCACGTGATAACACATCATATCACTTTCTATATATGTAAAATTTCCTAACCCTACTCCTCATTTCATAATTTTTAATTTCTTGGACAACTAGCCAAGTTTGTATTTTGTGCCTATTTCAATTGCAAGATGTAAGCTATCCATTGCCTCAAGGGAATCAAAAGATAGGTAAGTTCATAGCATGCTAGTTCATAAAGGGGAATTTAATATTAAAAAAAGAGAAAAATATCTCCAAGTATTAGGGGTAGAACTTGCAATTTTATTAATATTTTTTTCCTTAGGTGGGTAATACAACGAAAGAAGTTGGGGTTGAACCTAAGAGATAGGAAGTTGGATGAATAAAAATAGAAATTTAAATTTAGTAATCTTGACTTTTGGATTTCATAAGGGAACATAGAGGATTTGGTAATGGGTAAGTGCAAGAAGCTGGGTCCACATTTAGGGGAAGTGTCATTTTTTAGCTTTCAAATAGGTACCCATTTTAAAGTGGGTATTATTCCAAAAAGTTTAAAACTCACAATCCATATTTTCCATTTGGTTTTATGATCAAAAAATGCATGGTAACACAACCCTTAACCTTGGACCTACAAGTACAAGTTCATGGCAATGTCAAGAGAAAAACCCAACTTTTGCAATATGGCTGACGAGTTTCTTTTAAAATTATTTTATGAAATTAAAACTCATTGTAGATGATGATGTCTAGTTTTAAAATTATAATTTTTTTATGATTGAATTATTTTTTATATTTTTTATTTAATTTCTGAGGAAACTAGTCCATAAACTTCAAATGTCAAGTGTTTGTATTTTTTAAAAAACTTTTAATTTGTAATTTTTTTGGTTAAAAATTTATATGGCATCAATCTACAAACAATTATTTACACAATGAAAATAAAATCCAAAAAATGATTATTTTAGGTCAAATTACGGTGTCTATACACGAGGGTTTTTAGAAACAACAATTAGAAATAATAAAAAATTAATAAAAAAGCATTTTTAGAAAAAATTATAAAAAAACATCCTCATCAATCTTCAGTATAATAAACATATTTCCCAAAAAAGAATTAGAAAAATAATTTTATTTAGGAGAAATTATGGTGTATGTACGTGTATGGTATGGTCCTAAAAAAGTGACTTTTAAAAAGTAGCTTTTATACATACCTATTAAAAATTATTTTATACTAGACACAACATACTAAATTTCATACTACTAGATTTTTTTAAGATTCAGTGTGTAAGTGTTTCAAATTTTCAGTCTAACTGTGATAAATTCTAAAAATTAGGGAAAATGCTTCCACTTTTTGAACATTTTGTGGACCTAACTTCTTGCAGTTACCCTAATGTTATTTATGAAGGGATTAAAATAGATTTTATTATTCCTTAATGTGGGTTGAATGATTAAGGTATTTGTACACCATAGAGGAGACATATGTTTAATCCAAGGAAAGGATTTATCATGTACATCTTATAGGATATATAAGGGAAAAAAAATTAGAATATCCTTGTGGACCTCTATTAAGAGTGTCTCATACATCAAATTAGTGTCTCACTTGCCAATGATGAGAAAAAATATTCCTTTTTTAACATTTTAAAATATATATTTTTAATTTATTTTTATCAAAATATTGTGGCACTTAATAGATACCCTATTTAAAGGATTGTAATATGATATTACTAAAGATGGTTTTTCAATTTTAATAGGTAGATATGAGATGGTTGAACTATTGTATTTCCAAAATTTCTTGCAATTTATCTGTGCATTTAAGTATTATTTTATTTGAATCTCAATCCAAATATTTAAAAGAAGTCCATAATGGCCCCATGTTCACATCAACTAGTTACCTTTAATTTTTTTGAATTATAGCTTATTAGTGACTAAAGTAAAATTATTATAATATAAAAATATGTTTAATTTACTTTATTTTCATAATCTCCAATTAGAATTCATTCAAAACTTTTCATTTGGAGCTAGATGTGATAATAGTAAAAATTAAATGTCTAGTTGAACATATAAGTATATATATAAAATGTCATTAAAAATAGTTTCCTAAGATATGTGGTTGAAAAGGGGAATTTTTAATTATAAAGGTGTATCAGGAGTGGGTATAAAAATTTCAAGTTATAGAGCTATTATTTTATTTAGAAAGGTGTATTAGGAGTGGGTATAAAAAATTCAAGATGTAGAGATATTGAAATTAGAGGTATAATTTAAGATTTCATGATCGAGTGTGATATAGAATAATTTTACTAAGTGAATCCTCCAAGCTCATCGCACATCTTTTATTTGCCTTCTAGGTTCTCATAGAGTGTGCATGCCAAGGACTATGAACACCCAAAAATATCTATCAAGGCCCATTACTTTATATTGAATCAATATCATTTTTATGTCTAAGTATTTACATCCATGCATGTTTTTGAGTGCTTGTTTACTTCGAGATACATTTTTAAAACTCACACGAACACCTCAAAGACAAGGAAAAATTCTATGGTACAATTTGCATAGCCATGAAATTTTCCATTTATTTTTATGCCTATTTTGAGAGAATGTCTTAAGACAAATACATATTAAAAATTTAAGGCACAATCTTTTGTGAACTTGGGCTCATTCCTCAATCCTTCACCTATCTGCATTTACACTTGATTATCATGCATTTGATCTATTTTATCTATCAATACACATTATCCAATGTATACTTAACATTTGTTGCAACCCCATATCTTAACATCCATTCCCCACATCAAAATTACCGTTTCTTTTATCCTAGGCCAATCTGATGAGCACAAAATCGATCCCACACCCAGAAAACTAACTCTTGGATTTAAACATTCAAATTCAAAATTTTCCAACTCTTGCCTATTTCATCCCCACATGAGTTGACTTTCTAGACTTTTAGTGTGATTATTGTTATGTAATGGTGTTCAAAGAAATTAATTTAAATATGAATTCATATCTTAGAATTATTCAACTTCTTGGAGCATTCAAGGAGCATTTACTAGAGGAAAATTTTAATTGGGAAATTAAGGTCCGAATAACATTTACTTCAAAATTTAATCATTAGGAACATTTGTGTGCTTGTAGATTATCTTGTAATCTTTAGCATGATCATGAAGTTGATCTCTCCAAGGGATTGACCTAAAATAACTTGTACCTAGTGATTGGTCAACCTCCTTAAGGTATTTATAAATTTTATTAACTCTCACCATTAAATAATCAATCATTGTATATACCTCCAAATGATAGTTTGTACAATGTAGCCCTCATTTAGATTCATGTGCAATCATGTGGCCTATTTTCTCCTTCAATCGTGTTATCACTATGAAACCTTGAGTTCAACAATAACTTCTAAACAAAAAGCAAACTCTTATACCCGATTTTGTTTGACAAGTGAATTGTACTAATTCTCATTATTTATGTATGGTTAATCTTCTAATGAACCATTTGCACTAAACTGTAACATTAATAGTTTGTGTGATCTTGGCTATCAACTCCTTGAACCATTATTCATACTTCATAATTGACTCACCTAATTTTTGCTTCAACTCTTTTTTTGTGGCTAAGTTTACGTATTTGAGTTTTGGATACTCAAAATTCCTATAATGATTTCTACTTGAATTCATCCTAATTAATCATGAGACCATATAGTTCATATTTGGTGTATCAATCCTTGACACATCCTCCAAGAGTGGCAGCAAAAAAACTAATCATTCATGCATCATCAATAATATTCTTAGAACAAGAAGCTATTCTTCAACCCTTCTAGTGACAAGGGGAATTTTATTCATATTGGTAATCCAAATTATACCCTATAGTTTTAGAAAGCACACCTCATAATCTAACCTTGATGAATAAAGTTGGTTTATATATATAAGGTAGAACTCATGATTAAACTGCATGTAATTTGGGCTTAACAAGAGTGAGAAACTCTTTTACAATTTTGGGTTTGTTAAGATGGGGAAGGTGTCCCTACAAATTTTCACAAGATACTTAAAGAGAAATGAAAATAATATGATCACATAGCTTAACCATATCCTATACATAAGGATATCCCAAAAATTGTTATTAAATACCCTTTATGCTAGCATATTGGTCTTGTAGACCACAAATCTCTAAACAACAAATTAATATCAAGTTACAATGCAACTAAAGATGAAAAACTAGGTCGATATTCTTAAATTTTAATATCATTTATATTCACTTACTCTTGTAGAAGTTGTGAAGATCCAATACATGCATGTCTCCAAAGATAGGTATTAAATGACAATACTAAAAAATATTTGGCATATGTAAGTATTGATAAGTGTATGTATACTAGTAGGACATCTAGCTTACAATAATTTATAAAGAATAGAGGATACATTCATTATATAACATGATCAATTACCAAAAGAGGCCAATTCCTTAATCTATTACTGACATAATGAAGACCTAAAGAAATTGGCAAACACAACTATAATTTGTGCCCAAGAGCTAAATATGAATCAACCAAGAGTAGAAAATAAGAATTGCATACAAGATCCCATCAATCTAGTGTTAATCACTTAAATAAAATTCTAAAAACCAAAAAATTTCATTTAACAACATTATTTAACCTATCATAAATGAACAAAGAATCCTCTAGAGTATTGATGGATTTTTTTACATCTACTTTAATAGAAGAATAAATAAAATTTCTAATAAACTAGCACATATAATCTTAAAGATCTGAAAACACTTGACCCTCTAGAATTTTCTACTAATTAATGGAGATATTAATATCATGAAGAAGAAAACTACTTATTAAAATCATCTCCAAATTTAAAAAATAATGAATTACACAAGACTTCAGAATTGAACTATACCATTTGACATAGAAGATTACTCAAAATTGAGGATATCACACAAATTTGGTAAAAATATTTCACCTCCTAAGAGAGAAAATGTATTTAAAACCAATAGTTTTACTTGTAGACATCCTACACAATTGACACATGTTCCAATTTATACCATTGCATTTGACAATAAATCCACCTTTAAACCATATAACACACTTAGTTAAGTCTCACATGGGAACTTTAATACTTGGAAGGCCTAATTTATAATGACATCTATACCTCATACACTAAAAGATGTTCCTTTTGATCAAATCATCTACAAAAAGTGGGGAAATCATCCTCAAATCTATACAGATATGCATGTGTTGATACCTAACTCGATCAACACCTAATTCAAATAAATAGTTGGAAGATAACCAATATTTGAAGAAGTTAATTTGCTTCACAATTTTCATACATAATAGGGTCATTTCTTACTTTCCATTAGTTCCCACAACTACCATATCCATAATTAGCAACTCAAGCACTAAATCATGATTTCCTCTACAAATATTCCCCATGGCACCACAACACCCATAATTGTCACCACAAAATTGTTCATCAACTGGGTAATTAATGCTTTTTTTTTCTAGCAACAATGCATATGAAATTTTTTCCTTTAAGACTTCCATACTCTACTGCTTTTTGTTTGAATATCAATAACTTACCCTATTGGCTTAACAATTTTGAACTTCATGTTTGATCAACAATGTTAGATCAATAACTACATTAATCAATGTGTTGTTGCTAAAAATTATTCCCTACTATCTTAGAATATGTTGCAAAGTAAACCAAGGAAACAATTCATTCTATAAAATCAATTAGGCTTTATGATTAGAAGGAAAGTACTTTGGTCAACTAACAAGAGCATGAAAGTATTTTAATCTTTTGACTATGCTTAGGCCATGGAGGGTATTCCTAGAGACCTTATAGGATAATACAAATAAATTGATCACACAACTTAGTCATATCCTATGCATAATTATACATTAAGGGGTGTTCACTAAATATCCCTTAGGTTGCCTTGTTGGTCTTTTAGATCATAGATCTCTAACTAAGTATATTAGTATTAGGTTAAAATGCAACTACACATGCAAAGTCATATTTATATCCCCAACTATTAAACCCTTTACAATTTCACTTTAGATGTAACCTAAAAACCTATAATGTGAATAAAGATTCAAAGGATGTGCAAAAGTGTATAGGATCTCGAAGTACTTGGCAAAGGTAAGGATTTTGAAACAAATACAAGATATCAAAGTAAGGGCCATATATATTTATTGCTCACATCACTAAATAGTATAGGCTATACACACATATATAAATATATGTGCATGTACACATGTATCCATATACTACATACATGAAACGTGTGTAAGATCTATTGATCTATGAATTGAGCATAAATCAATTTGAACTATTACAAGTTTTAATATTTTTATTTTTTTATTAGATGCTTTGACTATCATGTATTTATTTAATCATGATGTGTCTTTTTTAATAGAGTGTTTCTAGCTAGATCGATAGCTTTCAATTAGCCTTTTGGCTTTATATTATAACTTGCTTTGTTCACTGTTATGTAAGATTATAGGTGCCCCCAAGCATCTTTTTCCTACACATATTGCTAGAGATGAAGTATGGATATATATATATCATTTTGGTTCATCCTCCCATGATACTAGATGCAAATTTTTGTGGGATGACTCATAGTAGGGCTGCTTCTCCCACTATAACTCATGTCATTTTGTTTTGTAATGAGATCTACCAAAATAACTAAATTATGGACCATTGTAACAACCATGGTCATCAATATGATGGTATCTTTATTCATCAATCAAAATCAATTTAACATTTACATGAAGGAATTTTATATGATCACAACCTGCAACAAAGTAGTTATGCACATTTAGGTATTTCTTTCAAGTGAGCAATGGTATCATTATTGCTACACTAGGCTAGTTAATATTGTCTCTTCAATTTGGGCTTAAGGAGGTTGAGGTTTTATTTCATATAATTCCATCTTCTAATTTGTTTTTCATGTCACTCAAAAGGCCTTAGTTAGAATACTTAAAATAAATTTCTTCTATGTCCATCAATATTTTATGTATGTTCATGGAGATAAAATTTTGAAAGTAAAGACAAATGCATATGTACCTATTTCTAAGAACTATTTTCACACTTGACAAATGGGTGATCCCATAATAGTGGTTTATAATTTTGGCCAAACTAGACACCGGAATTATTATTTTTAACTAAATCTTCACATTCGGGCACCTATAGCGCTAAATGTGAGGAATTTGAAGATGGTGCAAACTAGAGTCTCATAAAAATTTGTAGATTCTAAAAATATTTTTTAAAATTTTTGGAATCAAATTGCACTTCTTTTTCCATCTCCCATGAAAATAGATTTTTTTAGAAAACAACATTTTTAAAACGCGACGCACACCATATGACACATAAATTTTTTTCCTTGAAGGAAAAAATTCTAATTCTTTCTAATTTAGATTTGTAACTTCAATATCTAGTGCTTCCACTTGGTTAGATAGTTCCATTGAAATATTTCTTTTCCTTAATCAAGTTTCAAAGCCAAACTTAATTATGTCTCCATGCACAAACGCCAATCAGATAATCACAGAACTTTTTGTATATGTAAAAAATTCTAATTTTAATTTTTGTTGGATCAAGGACTTCAATATCTGGTGCACTCATATTTTTAATTTTTTTTTATAATCTTCTATTTTTCCACATGTGAAGAACAAAGAAATTCATTTTCGATGAAAACCCTATGTTTAATAAAACTTAAAAAACAAATACATAACAAAACCAAAACATATTAAAATTATATTCATTGGATAGCTTGTTCTGAGGAATACTATAATCATTTGAAATAAATTTTAAATGAATTCATTTGATCCCCCAAAATCTAAATCAAAAGTGATTTTTTATCAGCATTTTGATAGGTGTAAAGGAGACGAATTTATAGGTATGGTTTAAAACTAGCGAGGTTCTATCCAAGGGGGTTTGATCTAAGGTGATTTGATCAAAACCTCTTCAATTGAAATCCTTAAAATAGAACTTTGTAAGGCTTAAATCATTATATTTTCTAAAAGTATGTGATTTCAAATAAAAATTCCTCACCTCAAGACCAAACCACTATTATGACAAAGACCCCAATCATATAAAAACTCTAATTGAATTTATTTGTGATCATAAGAAGAAGAAACCTCACATGGAAACTCCTAAATGAATTTCTCAAGTATGAGGGCCAATATAGATTCATCACACCAAAAACAATTTGAAAAACAAGATAAGGAACACATGAATCCCTCTTTTTAGCCTCAAGTTTTCTCTAGAGCAAGAATTAACTTACAATTCTTGTCCTCCCCTATAGGTGAAGCAAGAGAAAGTTATTTTGCATCCTTCATATACACTAGGGCAAGGAAGAATTCATCCCTATCCTCCAATGAAGAAGTAGCAAGTCATATTTGACAATCATATTTTTAATTCTTGTAATAGTACTACCTCCATATCGATCCCCCAAAAAATGTAAATACTTAAAAGGCACAAACATATTCTAACCCAAAAGTAGAAGGGTAATGGACAACAAAGGGCCCCTACGCTCATTCCTTATATATCAAGCACATTCACCAAAAGTAACATATCTTATCATCAAAAAATTCAGTTACTTAAGATTGGTTAAAAACCACACAACTAGGATGAAGATAATTTATTGGAAGTGTTTTTTCTAATATTTTTAGCTAAGATTTAGAGATTTCATGCTTTATGTATTTATCTATTACATTGTTTGATCTACATATTTATCCATTACATTATTTAGATAGTGTCTCCCACTTGGAAGGGCACATCCTTTATGGCATTTGCCACTATTCTACTATATTGATGAGATATACTTCCATGACTATTCCATATGATTACTCTTGTCAATCATATGATTTAATAGCATGATCTTTTTTCTCTAATTATTGGAACCTCCATGATTACCATGTTCACACCTTGTGAAGTTGTGCTTATCCACATCATATACTAATAGGTTAACAACAATGTCATTTGCACTCACTCCAAAGATTTGGTCCTAATCTTCAAATTTGTCAATTCTTTAATAGTTTTAGCTAATAAGCTCAAGCCATTACACTCCATCCTTTGTTCCGACTATAGTTTATGTCTTGATGTAATAAAGAGATTTATTTTATTTTAATAATTATTTTTAATTGAAAATAAAAAATAGAATACCTTATTTATTAAGGGTTAAATTTTTAGGCATATAATTGAATTAAGTTTGAATTTCTAATAATTTTGAGGAATTAATTTATTTTTTTGTAATGATATAACTAAAACTTCTTGAATAACTTTACCTAGTTTTGACAATTTAACTAAACTATTTTAACTAATTTCAACAAATTAATTTTTTAACTTATATTTAACTTTAAAATAACTTCTAATCTAAATATATACTTAAATTATAATCCACCTATTATAAAGATAAAAATACTTCTCTCTATAAATTTAATTGTTTTATAAAAACACTTCATAAAACGCTATTCTTAAATAATGGCTAGGCTGAATGTAACCATAGATGCCACCAAATGTAGAAAAGCAAGCAGAGAGAAAGGTCCGTTACTTACCCTCCAGTTATATCCATGGACCACCCTGACCGAGAACAGATCTGTTTAAGGGCATCCTTCCATCCGTCAACATCTTTTCTTTGGTATCGAACTTGGTATCGAACTGAATGGCTATAATGTTTTTGAAATGCTTGCTTGTAGGGACAGGAGTCTCGTTGAGGATATCTAACGTGAGTTGGATCCACGTAATAGAAGAGAGGAATGATCAAGGCTGGGGTTCTCAACATGATGGCGGCCTCCTTGAGACACCATACAGAGTCTGCATAGCCTTGTGAAAATATAGGAATGCGTATGGCACTGCTTTCGATCGCTCTTTCCAACCTCGATTCAATTATTTCTCCTTTTTCCAACTTATGGCTGTCTAAAAAGACATTTAGTCCGGCAGCAGTGAGAGCTTCATAGAGATGATCAACCAGATTTTTTCTGACATCTTCTCCTCTGAAACTTAGAAACACATGATATTCCTTACCACCTTGGAAAGGAATTTTGGTTGAGGTAGGCATGTATTCTTCCATGTTGAGAGAGGCAACTGAAAAGAATGGCAGAGAGAATACAGAACTTGAACTCCTATAACGCAGTCCGGTGCAACGAGAGACAAGAGATAAGCCCACTGAAGCTTTGGATCGATATAAGAGATAAGCCCACAGTTACAGCTTTTTCCAATATGAAATTGACAGATTGGAAGGCGTGTCTGCCTGATAGCTTTAATCAGGTTAAGCTTTAGGTCGACACAAGAGAAGAGATTGGAAGGCGTGTCTGGTGTAGGTGTATAAAAGAGATTCCCCACTCAAGAGCTGTTTCCACCATGCAATCGTGTGGTTGGAAGGCAAGCAAGCGACCCACGTGTATTGATCTTTTTCTTCGTCCAGACATGTCAAGTCGTGTCAAACTACCAGTCGTGTCAAACTACCAGTCCTGTTAAACTACCAGTCGTGTCAAACTACCAGTCATGTTAAACTACCATTCATGTTGGCAGCTAAGGGTGGGGTGCTATGGGATTTCATGATCTATTTTTAAGTAGCGGAGGTTTCATGAAATAAAAAAAAAAATTGCTACAAGATTAATTGGAATCTTTTCTTGAAGAATAACAACTCCTACTTTTTAGGACTGCAGATTTGAGGGGGTGAAAATGGAGTGGAGTTGGAGATTGCCTATAAGTTTAGGAATTTAATCAGCCAATTGTCAATCACCTCAACTTTTAAGCTTCTTTAAATTCCGAAGTTTAAATTTTACGCTGAACTACACTACTAATAAGTTCATGACACAACTAGCTTTCTTAAAATTTAGAGCTTAATATTTTAAGCTAAACTGCATTACTAAGTTCATGGGATCACCACCTTTAAAAAATTCCTAAAAATTCTCATCAACACCCACTGAAACTTTTCAAGAAGCTCCCCTCCATGAGACACCAACCTAATCTCCCTACAAAAACGCATGTCTAAGATGCCATAACATGATGTTACCATCCCCATGCGATGTCATGATACAACAGATTAGACGGAGAAGTAAACGAACAAAATTAGACGAAGAAGTAAACAGATAGAGACAAATGGATGTTTCAAAAGTTTTAAAAAAGAGCGGGAGTTTTAAAAGCGGGAATTTTAAAGTGATGGACATGTTGTTTCATAGAGAGAATAACCGCGTTCCTGTTGCTAGAATCCACGGCCTCCACTTCAAAAAAAAAAGAGTTTAACTGAGCATATTTGTGACTGGTTGATTGTGGCTAACTAGAAGAATGCAAAGGCTGTAATGTTGAAATAGTTCAATGTAACAAATATTGCTATCTTGCCAAAAGTTAAGGATCCCAAAACTTTTGCAGACTTTAGGCAAGTCTCACTTTGCATTGATACAATTTATAAGATATTTACAAAAGCAATCTATCTCAGGTTGCATCCCTTGATTACATCTATCATTTCCCAAGAGTAGGGAGGATTTGTGCTAGGGAGGGAAACTGTTGAAGGGGCAATTGTTGCTCACGAAGTATTGCATTCAATTAGCACGAACCATTTACCTACTTTCATCGTCAAATTGGACATGATGAAAGCATATGATGGAGTGGACTAGAATTTTTTGATGAAAGTTCTCTTAAAATTTGGATTTGAAAAAAAGTGGTGTAAATGGATTCATTCTTGTTTGTTAGGGGCTAAATTTCCAGTTATTATTAATGGCTCTCCTTTTGGATTCTTTAGTGCAATGCAACGGGTAAGGCAAGGGGATCCATTATCTCCATTCCTCTTCATTATCATGGTAGAAGCGTTAAGTGGAGCAATTTAGCAAAGGCATTGCCAGGGATTATGGCATGGGATAGAGATTCCACACACAAGATTTTCAATAACTCACTCCCTCTTTGCTTACGATATAATTCTATTTGGGAAATCTTCTATGGTAGAAGCTTCTCAAATAAAAGAGGTCTTAGAAAAATATGCATCAACATCTGGGCAAAATTTAATGCAGCAAAATCAAATATTTATGTATTCAATACAAAGGCAGCAATAAAGAGGAAAATTGTAAAGGCATTGGGGTTTCAGTTAGCTGAGCTTCATTGTACATATCTGGGAATTCCTTTTTTTGTAGGGGCTAATAAGATTTCATACTAGGGAAAAGGCATTGATAGATTAAATTCAAGGATCTTGGTGTGGAAGGCTAGGTAGTTGTCATTAGTAGGACACATAATGTTGATTAAAATAGTCTTAGTAGTCATCCCAAATTACTTCTTGGAAATTCTTAAAGCTCCAAAATCAGTTGTGCTAGAAATTGAAAAGATTATTAGAAATTTCCTTTGAAAAGAAAACATGAATGATCAAAAAAAGGTTTCGTTGATCTCTTTGCAAAACATGGAGGTGGACAAGATGAAAGGAGGAGCAGGTATCCAAGATGTTTCAAGTAGAAATTTAGCTTTTGGTACAAAGTTGGTATGGCAAATGTACCATAAGGCAGATTCAAAATGGTATAATTTAATGCAAGCAAAGTATTTAGATTGTGAAAATCCAACAAGAATATTTACAATCTCAAATCCACCAAAAGGGTTAGCCATGTGGAATTTTTTAATCTCTTGTAGGAAAGTCATCAATTCATACTTAACATGGGAAGTTCATAACGGGGAAGAGGTAAATTTTTGGTCAGATTCATGGAATGGCTTCC
>VDFB02000661.1:14069-88796 GCA_007258455.2 Sequoia sempervirens | reverse complement strand
CCCTCTTGGAAGATACATCATCCCAATGTCAAGTAAGTTAAATAAAAGAACATCATATCAAATTTTGAACATACATGTCTATTTCAACATCACATCAATATACATATATATATATATATATATATTTCAACATCTCATCAAATTATATATGTCTATTTGAACATCTCATCAAGAATATATGTCTATTTCAATATCTCATCAAGAATATATATGTCTATTTCAACATCACATAAAAAATATATGTCTATTTCAACATCTCATCAATAATATATATGTCTATTTCAACATCTCATCAACAATATCTACATGTCTATTTCAACATCACATCAAAAATATATGTCTATTTCAACATCACATCAAAATTTTAAAGCATGAAATAGCATAGTATCTCAATCCAAAAAAATTCAAATAACATTATTGAGTTTCTTGTTCAAGAAATAAAATGTTGAAAGGAGCGTTCTATTTCTTCCACATCCTCCCAAGTAGCACTGTCCTTTGAGTACTGGTCCCATTGGCCTTAAAATGAGCAATATCTCTACTTTGCAACTTAACGTTGCATCTATCTAGGATTCTAATGGGCTCCAGTAGCACCACTCTTGGATCATGTACCTACAAGGATTTCCAATCAAGCACATGAGTCACATAAGGATGATATGGCTTAAGCAAGGAAACATGAAACACATTATGGAGTCGAGCTAGAGCAGGTGGTAGATCTAGTCTATAAGCAACTGGGCTAATCACTTCCAAGACTTCAAATGGTCCCACATATCTTGGGGCCAACTTGGAAGACTTTCCAAAAGCAATAGAACTTTTATGAGGTTTAACTCTCAAGAAAACTTTATCCCCTATTGCAAACTATCTAAGAGTTCAGTTCTTGTTGACATAATTCTTCTGTCAATCTATTGCCTCTTTCAATATGCTCTTAATGACCCTCATTTTCCCTTCCATTTCCTTAAGAATTTTAGGTCCTACTATGATCTTGTCCTCCAATTTATCCCAACTAATGGGTGTACAACACTTCCACCCATACAAGGCTTCAAATGGTGCCATGTCAAAGGATGTATGATAGGAGTTGTTGTAAGAAAAATATACCAAAGGAAAATATTCTTCCCACCTATACTGTTGGTCCATACAATACATTCGGAGGAGGTCTTCGACTACATGATTCACCTTCTCTATTTGCTTGTCAGTATGAGGATGATAAGCTGAGCTGAAATTCAATTTGGTCCCCAATGTAACATTCAAGGTCATCCAAAACCTTGAGGTCATCTGTGTGTCCCTATCAGAAATGATAGTCTCTAGAACTCCATGCAAGCAGAAGATCTCCTAGAAAAATTTCTTAGCCAGGGTCAACAATCCATCCTTAAGGTTTCTAGGGATGAAGTGTGCAATCTTAGTCAACTTATCAATCATCACCATGATAACATCATGCTTGTTCTTGCTCAATAATAACCCTTGTACAAAATCCATGTTGATCACTTGCCACTTATACTAAGGTATGTCATGTGGATACAATAACCTAAATGGGTGTGCATACTCAACCTTGACTCGCTAGCACTCCAAGAATCTAGTTACATACTCCACTACATCCTTCTTGAGTTTAAGCCAAAAATACAAAGTCTTCAACTCTGTGATCATCTTGGATAATCCAAGGTGTCCTAAATAAGGTGCATTGTGAACTTCTTCTAAAACCAACTTTCTCAGCTCTCCAAATTCAGGAATATACATTCTTCTCTGGTATCTCAAAATACCATCTAGTTTGATCTCATACCCATCAAACCGATGATCCGAAGGATTTACTGCTAGGGCACTCTTCACTCTCTCATAGTGCTCATCCCTTGGTAGATTCTGAATCACTTGTTGTCTCAAGTTAGACCTTGTTGAGATCATGACTGTCATATGTCTTCATCTACTAAGAGCATCAACCACTCTTTTCTCTTTCCCTTTTATATACTCAATTCCAAAGGCATACTCGCTAAGGAATTCCAACCACCTTATTTTCCACACAATAAGGTTTGGTTGGGTAAAAATGTATCTCAATCCTAAGTGGTATGTCTTGAGTTCAAATGACTTTCCCAAAAGATAATGCCTCCATATTTGTAAGGCATGAACTATGGCTACGAATTCTAAATCATGAGGTGCGTAGTTTACTTCGTGTTGCTTGATTTTTATTGATTCATATGATACCGCTTGTTTTTATTTCATTAATACTACTCCCAATCCCTCTCCTAAAGCATTTGTGATTATAGTGAGTCTCCCATTAGGATTAGGGATAGTCAACACTGGTGTCATCGTGAGCCTCTCCTTCAAGAGTTGGAATTCCTACTCACACTTCTCAGTCCATTCAAACCACATTCCCTTCCTTTGGAGTGAGGTAATAGGAGATGCAATTTGAGAGAACCCTTGCACAAACTTCTTATAGTATCCTATGAGGCCCATGAAGCTACAACCTTCTAACACATTTTGAGGCACTAACAATTCCACAATCACCTTGATCTTCTTGGGGTCTATAGAGACTCCAACTGAAATGATATGGACCAAATAGGGCACTCTATCCTGATAGAATGAACACTTGGACAACTTCCCAAAGAGTTTCCTTTCTCTCAATCATTGAAAAACTATCCTCAAATTCCTAGCATTCTCTTCAATAGTCTTTAGAATAGACCAAGATGTCATCAATGAAAATCAAAACAAAGTCATCCAATCAGTCTCTGAATACACTATTCATGACGTTCATAAAGGTTGTTGGTGCATTAGTTAGACAGGTACCACTGTGAACTCGTAATGTCTATACCGAGTTCCAAATGCAATCTTTGGAATGTCTTCTTCCTTAATTCTCAATTGATGTTACCCTAACCTGAGGTCAATTTTGGAGAACACTGTGACTCCCTTCATTTGATCAAATAGTTCATCAATCCTTGGAAGTGGATAACGGTTCTTAATGGTAGCCTTGTTCAACATCTGATAATCTATACATAGATGCAAAGTTCCATCCTTATTTTTCATGAAAATAATTGGCGCTCCCCAAGGAAACACACTAGGTCTTATAAGTCCCTTATCCAACAATTTCATTAACTAGGAATTCATCTCATAAAGTTTTGTAGTAGTCATCTGATAAGGTGCCTTGGATTGAGGCTCAGCTCCTGGAACTAGGTCGATAGAAAAATTGAATTCCCGCTTCGAAGGAAACTCCGTAAGTTCATTAGGGAATATGTCTTGGAACTCCTTGAGAATAGGATAGTCATCTAAATATAGTTCCTTGCTGTCAAGATTACTAACATGCACTGCATAAATTGCACACCCCTTTCGAAGAGCCTTCTTGAGCTGCATCACATAAATCTGTCTAAGCTCTAAGGGTTTTTGTATTCCACAAACCTCAACTGGGTTTCCATAATCATCCAGATAGTTGGCCACCTTATCCTCATAGTTCACTATAGCCTTATGCTCGGTTAACCAATTTATTCCCAAAATTACATCATATGAGCCTAAGGGTGCCACATACAAGTTGAATTGAGTTTGAAAGGTTGGAAGCTCTAACTCACTACAAAAGAGATAGGTATCTACCCTCCGCTCTTCTCCATTACCATACTAGATTGTCCATGAATTTTCCATGTATCCAGGTCTAATGGGTATCTTGCATATTATTCTAGGATCTATAAAACATTCACTAGCTCCAATATCAATTAAGATAGAGATAGATTGGCCATAGTGCTTTCCTATTAGCTGAATTGGCAAAGCCTGATACTTTGCTTGTCTGTTATCCACTGAAGTTTGGATCTAGTGATGTTGAGTCTATTGGTAGCTTCCTTCCTTTCGTGAATTTGACTGCTGAGGAAAATTTGAGGCATAATGATTTCCTCCACAAGTATAGCATCCATCTCGAGGCCCTTTGTGACCTCCTAGCTTGTCCTCTCTAAATCCCTTCTACTTATGGTCATCTTTTCCCTTGCCTTTGTTTGCTTTCTTTTTCTTTCCACCATTACCATCTTCACCCTTCTCTTGTGATTCACTTCCCCTCTTGAGATTATGGATCTGATGGATCTTGTCTCCCTTATGAAATTTCTTCTTCCCATAACACAACTTAGAATTTGAGTCATTGCAAAGATTGGATAGCTGCTACAGTTTTTGTTCCTATTTGGTGGCTTTTTGGAAGACTTCATTCATGGGTTGAGGTTCATGCATATCCACCTCAACTCCTATGTGGGGTCTAAGTCCCATTATAAATTTTTGGATATGAAACCATTCATCTCTTTGATACTAGGGCACATATTTCAATAGGTTGGTGAAATTTTCCCAATACTGATTCATAGTCATATTTCCCCAGGTTAATTTGTGATCATACTCCATCAGTTTCTTGTCAAAGAAAAGCTGCAATAACCATCTTTTCCTGAAGGCCTGGGGGAAGAGTTCCCGTGTGATCTCGGTAGGCTGAATATTTTGTTCTAACTTCTCATTATCCCACCAAGTCGCTACTTCACTTGAGAGCTGATATGTAGCCCATGCCACCTTAGTCTATTCAGAAAGGTTATGGAGCCCAAAGTATTTTTCCATTTCTATAATCCAAGCCTTAGCTCCTACTCTGATAGCCTTACCATCAAAATTGGGCAATTCTACTCTTTTTGAGGTCTCTCCCAAGCTCTTCCTCAACTCGTCCTCATGGACCTACCCTTGGATCACTGTCCCCTTGATTTCCTTCTACATTCCTGCAATCCCAGTCCTCGCGTGCCACTCAGAATTCTTTCTCTATATGATCCATGTGAGACTCTTGTCAATTCATAAGCTCTAGAATTTGCTCCAATCTCTTGTTTGGTCTGTTATCAGAATCACTACCACCCCTATCCTACCTGGTGGTCACCATGACATCTCACTATTATCCTGCAACATAGTCACATTTATCACATCTCAACACAAGGTTCTACGAATAAACGCTCCTATGCTAGACATCACATAATTTTCATATGCATACATCCCTCAATATAGAAGGCATACACATTCACGCATAATACACAGATTTTAGAGTTTCTCATTGAACACAACAAAAAAAATCATTTTATTTTATTTATATTTAAGGTGAGTTAATAGACCCTTATTTACAATAGGCTTATTGATACATCATTCCAATTTCTTGATATCAAATAGAGGACATTCCTCTCCAAGTCATCATCTGAGTTTACATCAAACTTTATAAAAGAGGATGGTAGAGCGCGCAGACTTTCCTTTTCCTCTTTAGTCAACAAGGGTGCATTGGGTCTACACCCTAGAGGCCAATCCCAAATTACATAAATATTTTTGATCTTAGGTGTTCGCTTTTCCTCAATCTTTAGGCCTCTCTCTAGCTTGAGTCATGTAAGAGCCTGAGCTAGAGTTTCATCATCGGGAATTTTCGATTGAACCTCCATCTTGGCATTTCCTTCCTTTACGTTATTCTTATGTGAGGTTCTAACATTTTTCCCTTTCCTTCGTCCTGCCTTTGACCTTCCCATTCTTGCATTTAATTTAGGTTCAGTCAATTCTCGAGACATCCAAATTTTGGGTCAAGGGTCAACTACCCCTAGTCAACTATGGTAGACTCAAAAGTCCTAGAGTTGAACCCTAAGATTTGATACCAAATGTAATAACCCATTCTAAATTATTACTTAATTAATATTATTGTAAATGACACATGAATATACTCCAAATCAAAGAGACATAACTGTTGGCTAAAGTCAATCATAGCTACACATGTCCATTTAAGATGAGTCAAAGATTTATATATTCACTTCAAAAGTCAAATTACAATATTAGGTTTGACTTCGCTCCTAAGGCCACAAAGTCTTTACATTGTACACTTTTCATTAAGTATATGAATGAATTACATCAAGTTACATTTTAGACTATAATAGTCTTGTGAACAACTAAGGTTCTTCTTTGACGCTCACCTGCATTGGTGGATGAGAACATGGTTGAAGTACTTTATTGCCCACCCATGATGCTTATGCTTCCCCAAAATTCTTTCGACTTGAAGAATGCTTGACCCTGCACAGAAAGTTTAGCAAGAGAACAATCTTCAAGGTGGAATCTAGTGCGTGCCCATACATCAACATGAAATTCTATCTACAAGTTAGAAAAGAAAATGCATGATCTATGCTAGGAATGGTAGAGAATGAAATCACATAGTTCATACATACATAATGAACTATATTGCTTGGCCAGCATAATAAATGTTTTACAACAACAAACAATAGGTTATGGCAAAGCAAACCTATACTCTCTAAACTCCATTTTGGCACCTGTCTCGAAAGGTAACTTTCTACTATACATCTAATAACAACTATCTACCCTCTAGCAGCATCTACCCATAGGTGATCTAGTCAACTAAGGTATCATTGTTCTATTCAAGTATTTAAAATATTCTTTCACAAATGTCTTGAAGAGAAGTAACATAATACTAATTTATACTCTAAACAAAAATCAGATTTATGATTCACAGAGTAATTCAACATCCAGTCATATCAATCTTATGACTATTATATACTTTTCATCATAAGTATTTAGATTTAAAAATGTACTAAGAACAAAAGAAGGTATGTCACAAGTATGTGTATGTACATAGACGAAGTCTATGTGCATACACATATATGTGCCTACTAATGTTAAAGTTTGTGCATACATTCTGAAATAATCATTCATTCAGATTTGTCCTTCAAAAATGAATGAAGAAAAATGACTCAGAATGCCCAATAAGAAGAACAATTAGTATTAATAGTTGAGTCACTTGTAATAGTATTTGCAAGTGCTCTCTACTTATTTTACAAGGTGCAACTACCTTCGAAAGATATGCAATGAATAGAAAATACTGGGGTATGCTTTTAACCAGAAAGCAAGAAAGGAACACTAACATTTACCCATAACCATGAAAGTAAATTCAATGAATTGATTCAAAATGAAGTGAATGTAGACAAATGATACAAATCCCATTTATTCCACACCCACAATGAGAAACAAGAGAGGAATAAGCAGTAAATTTCCCCTTCAATAGATGAATTATTTTGCATTCAAAGTTCCAAAAATAATTACACACACAGTTTGATATAACATAATTTAATATTAGAAAGAAATTGCAAAATCCCAAAGTCTATTAACAATCAAAAGAAACATTTGCAAATGCAAAAATCTGAAAACACTTTCTTTATTTCTCTAATATCAAAATGTGAGCACAAAGGCCCGATACCCTGTACAACCTGTATTAAAAGAAAAACCTAAGGCTTCCCTTACTTCCACTATTTCCGAGAAAAGCCAAAGGATATCCCTACTAGAAACTTGGAGGCCTATATATACATGCACTCCAAAACTGTTACATTCCAAAAGTAACAGTCTTGAAAATGACCGATGACAAGGATTGAGAAATGACAACCATTCTTTTAGAAAAGACATTATTCTCTGTCACAAAAATATTCCATGCATGTTGCTAAATTGTTGAAGGTGTCAGAACTCTATATAGCTCCAATTGCATTTCCATAACTAAATTGTTGAATTCAATGTGTTCTTCTTCTTCTTCCAAAACAAGGATCACCCTATTGTACTCAACATAGCTGGTTTTCTCCTTCCAAGCTAGTGAACACAACTGAGAGATTATATCAAATTGCTCCTCCTCTGGCCAACTCAAATCAAGTTGTAGAACAAGAACTAGTTCATCTTCCCATTCCCCGACATCACTAGGAAGTACCATTCTAAGAAAAATCTAGAATCAAAAAATATACTGCCACCTTCCCTTGCATGTAGGCTTATTTAACTTCAGTGGTGAAAGTGGTCATTCATTCGCTACGCAAAACGTGTCAAACCGTTTCACCAACTTTCTTATTAAAGAGCTGTCTTTTCAAAACATTTTTAAAGATTACGTTAAATTCTCTGTTGAGGTTTCAAGACATTTGAGAAGACATTCCTTAAAGGCACCGTACAATTCATTAAATGCACTGACACTTTGGAAACGATATATCTTGCTGAGGTCACCCCGTTGCTACAAGCTAGAACTTTGTAACCATGGGTCGAAAGTTCTAGAGTTTCAAGAATTGTCGATATCCCGACAACATAAAACATCACTTCCAAAAGGTTGTAAGAAGATCGAGTGATTTTGACATTTTGAAACCTAGCGACTCAATTTGGGAACTTGATAGGACCATGATAGTTATAAGATTTGTTAAAGCTATGACTTAGACATAAATGCACAAGCTTAAAAATTATCATGAAAGGAGAATCTTTTAAAACAAATTGACTTGGAATAAAATTTTAGGGGGTAACATTGGCTTTGACTGGGGATTGTATTTTCGTAGAAAATGTAGAGAACTCCAGAATTGTTAGGATAGACCAGTCCAAATCCATTGGGCATGGAGTCAAAAGTAAACAAGGCACAAACCAAAACCAAAACGGAAACCAAACAAACACCATAAAGGAAAGAACAACCCATATGCACCTAGACTAGGTGCAAAAACATCAACTTCCTTATGAAACTATGCAAAGCCATTTATAGGTTCAGAAAAATAGATGCTCGAGCAAAAGAAATGACTATACCAATAGGGTGTTATCATACTTAGCTACAACTTGATGCTTTGAGTAGCAACTGAGTGATGTTTGATATATGTAGACCCTCTAGATGGAATACTGAATCCAAATAATTGTTCCTCATGAAAAGTATATGAATCAAATAATACTTCGATGCCATTATGCCTGCTGAACACATCCTCTTGTATGGCTTGAAGTATTGCAATCTTAAGTCTTTGAATGTATTTTTCACGATTGGACTGTAATTCTTCTTTAATTTGACTATTCACATTGACATTGTGATGTACTTGACTGTACAAGCAAGGAGTAATCAACCCTCGAATTGGACAACCAACATATAAACCATTAGATGAGAACCTCCCTTTGGTACAATCCATTTTTCTGGTAGTGCATAATTGAGAATTATCTTCGGCTAGAAAAACTCTACTTTCTTTAGGAACTTTGCGACTTACTTCATCACTCATGTTTATAACTTTAACATTAGTCAATTTAGGAAATGTGAAGGCTTCAAATTCAGTTTGCATACAAATTAGAGGAGAGACATCCAACACCTCACTGTATGTAGGGCATCCTGAAATTTTTCCTCATGACCAACAAAAGTAAATGTTTCCATTTCTTCAATAGATAAAGATGACAGAGTAGCATTATTCTCATCATACCTTGCAATGTGGAAGGATGATTCATTTTCTTTACTTTGTGAGGGATTTTCAGGTTCATGACGCAAGTAAAAAGCTTCAATTCTTTCATCAATATGAGGCTCACTTTTTACAACATTTCCTTCATTTATACTAAAATTATTTGAATAAAAAATAGTGAGGTTAAGACATTCAATAGAAGGGGGTTGCATATATTGAAAATCTATAGGCTGAGGGATTGACTTTTGCATGATAGGCCTCCTCATAAATTCACATTGCAAATGGTCTACAACCTGATTTGCTTTCCATAATCTACTTAATATTAAATCATCTTCAATATTTATAGCCTCTTGTTGAGCAATTTGAATATTATTGACTCTACTTCTTTTTAGTTCAAATTGAACATCGGAATGCAGAGAGGAAGTAAAACTACAAAACTGAAGTTGCTCACTTGGCTTTATAGGGGTGGGAATTTTCTACAACAATTGGTTAAATCTATCCATGGAATCTTTGATGGGTTCACCTTCTCGCTTATGGATACTAAAAAATTGATTTAGCAGGGAAACTTCATCAACAAGGCCCTTATATCTTTCCAAGAACTTATTCTTTAAAGAGTCCCAATTAGTAATGCATCCATCCTCTAGGTTTCGAATCCATTTTGTTGCTCGTCCAATGAGACTCTCAACAAAAAACAGTATAAACACATCTTCTTCTTGAATTCCAAAGATTCCACACATAACAGTGAATGCTTGAATATGATGATCTAGATCTTGAGAATCTTCACCAGCAAATTTAGGAAAATATTTTCTTGAACCGTCAAGTATGGTTGTATAAAGAGGAAAAACAAATGGTCCGATTTGGGTTCCCCATGGTTGAGATGCCACCAAAGCCATGACATAACACTTAAATTATTCTACCAAAAAGATATTTCATAAACACAAAGTCACCAACCTCTATCCTCGGGGAGGTACCCTCAAATGTTTGGGAGAGCAAAATACCAACCACTTCGATCCCCAATGGAGTCACCAAAAATTTTTTAGCTAACAAATTTTTCCTTCGAAAATGAATGAAGAAAAATGACCCAGAATTCCCAATAAGAAGAAAAAATAGTACTAATAGTTGAGTCACTCATATTAGTATTTGCAAGTGCTCTCTACTTATTTTACAAGGCACAACTACCTTTGAAAGATATGCAATGAATAGAAAATACTAGGGTATGCTTTTAACCAGAAAGAAGGAAAGGAACACTAACATTTACCCATAGCCATGAAAGTAAATGCGATGAATTGATTCAGAATGAAGTGAATGCATAAAACAATACAAAGCCCATTTATTCCACACCCACAATGAGAAACAAGAGAGGAATGAGTAGTAAATTTCCCCTTCAATAGATGAATTATTTTGCATTCAAAGTTCTAGAAATAATTACACAAATAGTTTGATATAACAAAAATTAATATTAGAAAGAAATTGCAAAAGCCCAAAGTCTATTAACAATCAAAAGAAACATTTGCAAATGCAAAGATCTGAAAACACTTTCTATATTTCTCTAATATCAAAATGTGAGCACAAAGGCTTGATACCTTGTAAAACCAACTGTATTGAAAGAAATACCTAAGGCTTCCCTTACTTCCCCTAATTCTGAGAAAAGCCAAAAGATATCCCTACTAGAAACTTGGAGGCCTATATATACATGCACTCTAAAACTATTACATTCCAAAAGTAATAGTCTTGAAAATGACCGATGACAAGGATCGAGAAATGACAACCATTTTTTAGAAAAGACATTATTATTCTCTATCGCAAAAAGATTCCATGCATGTAGCTAAATCGTTGGAGGTGTTAGAACTCTATACAACTCCAATTGCATTTCCATAACTAAATTGTTCAATTCAATGTCTTCTTCTTCTTCTTCCAAAACAAGGATCACCCTATTGTACTCAACATAGCTGGTTTTCTCCTTCCCGGCCATCGAACATAACAGAGCGATGATATCGAATTGCTCCTCCTTTGGCCAACTCAAATTAGGTTGCAGAACAGGAACCAGTTCACCTTCCCATTCCTCGACATCACCAGGAAGTACCATTATAAGAAAACTATGGAATCAAAAAATATACTACCACCTTCCCTTGCATGCAAGCTTATTCGACTTTGGCAGCGAAAGTGGTCATTCATTCGCTAAGCAAAACATGTCAAACCGTTTCACCAACTTTCTTATTAAAGAGCTGTCTTTTTAGAAGATTTTTAAAGATTACGTTAAATTATTCGTTGAGGTTTCAAGACATTTGAGAAGACATTCCTTAAAGGCATTGTACAATTCATTAAATTATCTGACACTTTGGAAATAATATATCCCATTGCTGTCACCTCGTTGCTATGAGCTAGAACTTTGTAACCATGGGTTAGAAGATCTAGAGTTTCAAGAACTGCCGATATCTCGACAACATAAAACACACTTCCAAAAGGTTGTAAGAAGATCGGGTGATTTTGACATTTTGAAACCTAGCGACTCGGTTTGGGAACTTGAAAAGACCATGATAGTTATAAGATTTGCCAAAGCCGTGACTTAGACATAAATGCACAAGTTTAAAAATTATCATGAAAGGAGAAGCTTTTAAAACAAATTGACTTGGAATAAAATTTCAGGGGGTAACATTATCTTAAAATAGTATTCCATTTGACATTTCTTGTCAAAAATAAAGAATCAAAACAAGTCTAAGCTAACAGTTTCACACTTACTATTATTGCATTCTTACAACTGTGATATTCTAACATTAATGTTTACATAAGAACACTCATTGTTTAAACAAAACAAGTATTGTTTCCTACTAAACAGTTACAAAACAAGTTGTTTTCATATGAGCATTCATTGCTTAAACATAACAAGTATTGTTTCCTACTAAACAGTCATAAAACAAGATGTTTATGTATGAACATTCAATGTTTAAATAGAGAAAGTACTATTTCCTACTAAACAGTCATAAAACAATCTATTTACATATGAACATTCAATGTTTAAACAAAACAAGTACTATTTCCTACTAAACAGTTATACAAGTTGTTTACATACTAAATAATTTCTGAGTAAAGATAAATTTCAACAAAATAGTGTCGTTTGCAAAAGAATAACCACCATTTACATCAACATATTACTTTTTTAAACTAAACGGTAATATTTAAAGACAAATAATGTCATTTACTCTATTTGTTGATCTCAAGCTTCTCACATGCTAAAAGATCACTTTACAAGTAAATGTTCTCTATTTAATAATAGAATGAGTTTTCCACTATGAACTAAAAAATAAACAATCAAATAGCCCAGTTTCATACATAAGGACATAATTTCTATTATTCAAACTCTTGAACACTTCCATCACTAGAAATTTGATAAGTAACTTAATAGCATTAAGAAAACTATGCCCGACATGTTTTTTGATGACATACTTGAGCAAATATTTCAGTCAAAGAAAGCATAGAAGCTTAAGGTTCAAACAATACTCATGCCTTTTTGGGCTGCAACAAAACAAGCTATGGTTGCTTTGGATCGATCAATCTAAATGGATAGGTGTCTTCTTTCTAAGCATCAAAGATATATTTGAAATCGCCCATGAGGGCTTACTACTTTATACCATGCATGTTGCAATATTATACATGCAAACTTTCATTTGTATCATTTAAACATTCAAGGGTTAGCCCATCGATAATATCGAACCAAGCAAGGCTTGGTGTTTCTCTAACATAGAAACCCTTCCATCGTTCCTACGAAATGGGGTCGAATTCCCATTAAATGACAATATACATATATGCAAAGCTCTAAGAGCTTTTATTCAAGCCCTATTACAGTTATCAACCCAATGATAATAAGCATTAGCAACAATACAATTAAAAATCCAAAGGAACATACTCAAGATCCCATAGGATCAAAATCGATCCTTATCAAGGATTATAATTACAAATACAAAGTAAATCGAAATGATAGACTACATAAGGCTAAGCATTACCAGGCAACATAAGGATGAAGGCCAAGCTGTTGGAGGCTCTCGAGCCTCAGCCTGGCTCTGTACAATAGCCATGAAGTCTCTAAGTTATGACAATTTCCACACTGCATAGGCTGTAGGCCATGCACCCTTCATGAGGTGGTAATATATATATGATAGTTTCCACACTGCGTAGGCTATAGGCCATGCACCCTTCATGAGGTGGTAATATATATATATATATGTTCATACATTCAGCTTCAAGCCGATTCACATACAAAACATCGACCTCATTTTCATGATGCCATGATAACACTTGAATAAAATGAATGAAAAACTTCTTGCATGATTCAATATTATCAATAAAGCTAAGTCTATGCAAACATATGGAGATCGAATTACCTCCCAATTGAACTATGATGTCATTTTCCTCAGTTTTTTTCTAGTCTTTTTAGTTTGTCCCTCCTTTTTCCTTTCAAATTCCCCCAAATAATTTCTTCTTCTTTGCTTTCTCACTCGGGTTCTCTTTCAAAAAAAGAAAGAAGCAACACTATTTTTGCATGTTTTTTGGGGCGATGGCGTTATGGCCATGTTGTCGGCTTCTAATTTTGAAAATTGTCTTCATGACTTCGACAAGCCACGTCCATTATGGATTTGCCTTGATATTTTTCATTGATTTCCATAATTTAATTCAAAATGTATCAGTTATCAACTTGAATTCAATATGAATTTGAATATATATGTACGTATGTATATGCATGTATATATATATGTAATTTATATATATACACATATACATATATATACTTATATATTTATATATCTATAAGCATTTAAATGATTCATTCACATTTACCTTGTATTCGAATAATATATATGTATGTGTTCGATTTACATACACACATATATATATGTATGTATTTATATATGCATTCATATACAAGTTGCTTGTTTTGTAATGACTTATAGGTTTCATACACTATAATTTAAAGTAGGGAACTTGAATTTTCATTTCGAGCATCTATATGTACATATATATCTACACTAAAGAAGGAATTATCTTTACAATGCTCGCTTTTGTTTCCTTCAAATCACAAACTTTGAATGGACTTGATTTAATCTATAAACCATTCATTTTCAAGCACTGAAATGATTCAAGTCAGGAAAATTACGTTCTCTTATATATGCAAATTAGTTCAAATGCAAGTCATCATGCCATTTGTAGTGTCTGCACCCAAAATCCAACCAGCTTACTGTTCGATCCGGCTAAACACTCCTACTTCAACCGTGTTCTTGTCCTTCAACCTGTCACCCTGCAACTGCACACACTTGCACTTGCAAATTGATTAGTAATGTTCAATTCTTGGTAACATATAAAATAATTTCCAAAAGTTCACAAAGTCAACATCAGTCAACTTCTTTGATTGATTTTTCAAAAATTCCCCATTTAAATATTTAATTGAATTTCTTCAATAATTCAATTTTCCGCATTATAATAAATATGCAATAAAATTGGGTTATGACAATTATCATTAATCCTTACACATCACCACCTTCTAAATTAATTGAATAAATTATATTTATTTAATTAATTATTTTGATCTTTCTACCCATGTTAATTAAGTAATTTTAATTATTTAATTAATTAACTCGACTCTTTCTCTAACATTTATTAAATAAGTTAGGATAATTTATTTAACTAATCAATCATTTTTAAGTGTCCAACCTGTTAGAGTAATTAATAATTAGCCAATAATTAATTAATCTTTAATTAATTATTAGGATTATTTCACCTTATACACTTAGGCTAGAAACTTAGGAGTGTTCTTTTATTTTATTAGATTGAGCTATCTCATTACATAGGACACCGACACTTGTCATGATCTAATCCCTTTCTCATCTAGGGTTTTCTCTTATAAGAATTCTTCTTCATTGTATTATTTCATTCTATAAGTTTTTCTTTTTGAGGAAATAACAAATATTTTCTTCAACTCTCATATGTGGAAGGTGTTCTTGTTTGCTATTTGATCTTGCTTTTGTGTGTGTTTCACAATTTCAACAAAACCTTCAATAAATGAATTATTAGAATTTATTTATTTAAGTTCATAATTCCCATTCCAAAAATCAAATAAGTATATCTTATTTATAAAATTCTTCTTTTTTCTCTCAAGCCATTAATTGACTAAAATCAATTATTTGATCTAGCTAATCATTTGCACATTACATAATATGATTTATCAAGGTGAATGTTGCTCAAAGTCCAAGATTTCACATGTGCCCAAAAATGAATTTTGCATGTAGATAACCCCATGCTTCATAAGTCTTTGTGTATTCCTCTCATCAAATCTTGTCTATCCATTCAATCTACAAAATACTAGCCATTCACATAACTCCAAGAAAATATTTTTTGGATCTTCAAATGAGTCCTTTTTTATCCTTACCATCCTTCTTTCTCCAATAAGATCTCCACCATCCAAATCCCTTGGATCAGGGAACTCCTCATGTGCACCAATTACAATGTGCCACTTAGAGGCTTTTCATGGATCAGAACCTCTCAAGCAATCTTTCCATTTATCTCTCCAATCAATTCTAGCCTTTGATCCTTCATCCCTCAAATCTATAAATAGATCATCATATGAGCTATTTACAAAAATAATTTGGAATGCAATATTATGTTGTTAAATTGACCACCAACATACTCTCTTCATCACACATTAATTTATTTGGACCATATCCACACTTTGTTTGCAACAAGAAATTTTTTGGTGAGGGACTTATAATTTTTAATCTTTTATGCTTAAACTCTTAGCTCAATTGGAGGTTTACAATTAGACATAGAATATGGTTTGAATCCTCTAATTTGTGTTTTATGTTTTCTTGTTCATATTTTGGCACACACAATGGGACCCAAGTCCCTTTCTAACATATTTTTGTAGATTCTTATGTACCTCTATGATATAGGTTGGTGGTTTAGTGTTTCCATATCTACTTTTAGCAATTGTGTTTCACATTTTGGCATTTGTCTATGGTTTAGCATGTTCATCAATAATCTAGGCACTCAATGACTTGGAAACTCTAACAATTTTTCTCTCTTTTTGTATGATATTAAATAGTTTTGATTTGTTTGTGTAGGTTTTTTAGTGTATTATTTATTTTTATACTTTTCTTGATTTTTTTTTTTAATGTAGAATTAACCCCTTGACTAACCAATTTATTTGTGTTTTTGGCCTCTATCCCACTTTAGTGTACATCCATTCCTATCTTGACATTTCTATCATCCCATGGTGTATCTATCTTGTGGATCAACATCTCCATCCATGACACCAAATCTCTTATTTTTTGTTATTTTAGGCCTTTATTTTTCCTATATCTTTAGTCTCTTTACATGTCTCTATAATATCTAACCTATTTTCATGCTTATTTGATCATTTTAGTGCAAATTAATTCTTATGTTTACAATTCCATTTGTATCTTGTTAGCTTACATCTGAGGTTGGTGCATCTATTTCTATCTTAGTGTTTCTATCATCTAATGGCATTTTCATTTCATGACTTGGAATTTTCATTTCGTAGCCCTAAACTTTAATTTTTCATCATTTTGGGATTTTGTCTCTCTTTTTCTTCTTTTATAAGTTTTGTAACCCTCTAACCTATTGTTTTTCATCATGACTAATTATCTATTCATAGGTTTATGACATTTTTTGAGGAATTTTATTAATCCTTGCCATTTTGATGTGTAGGTTTATGTTTTAGTGCATTTGTGCACCCTTTGGCATATGCATCTATAGATCAATGTTTCTACCTTCACCAATCAACACATAATAGGTAAAATCACTAGTAAACACAAATAATTTTCATCGTTTCTATGCATGTTTTAATATTTTTGTTATCAAATTAGCATTTCTATCTTTTTGTCAACATATGCATCTTGTTACAAAATTTCATCAATTTTTTTAGGATTTTTTTTTTCTATTAATCATTGTGTGCAACTTGTAAGCTCTAAAATTCTATTTTTATAACATATCATTTTTCTAAGACACTTTAAAACTACTAATTATTTTTTGTAGGTTCACTTGTTGAATGATCTATCTTTTATCATTATCTTAGTTGCAAATTTATATGCTAAGGTTAATGAACATTTTTTTCTTTGATTGTGAGAATATTTTGGTGTGTATGCTGTCTCCCTTCACCAAAAGATGATCTTGGAGAGAAAAAATACCATCTTTCTCTCTCTTTTTTAAGTTTAAATTCTAAAGGGATCAAGTTGTTTATTATTTTCCTTCACACTACATGGTGGTCTTGGGAATTAAAAGCACTTGATCTTATTTTCTCTAGTGGGCCTACCCATATATTTCACCATCAAGATGAATGTGCTAAATCCACGTGTTCTAGTGGGGTATATAAATTATTGTGAGAATAGAAAGACTTTCTTCAAAGGATGGATATCTTGCTTGGAATAGCCTTGTTGTCCATTTTGTGGGAACAAGGTGAACTGGAAATAGTTTGAACCTAACACATGCTTGTAGATAGATATTTTTTCTTAAAATTTGGCCTCATGTACTCTTGGGTATATAGAGGAAATCTCCTAGAAAGCTTGTACATCTTAGATAGGAATTTTTGGTCAAACATAGTTGTGAAGCAATGGTTAGTAGTTGGTGATAAGAAGTTACTCCATGTATCTAGAAATGGGTTTTTAGGTTGTGTATGCTATCCTTTTGTTCCTTTGAGTGATCTTTAGCAATCAACAATGATTAGTGCCTCCTCTTTGACCCTACATTCTACATATAGCATATTAGTGGGTTCATAATTATGTACACACCTACTTGAATAAAATTGGTTGTTCATGTGCTTGGTGTGGCTTCTTATATAAAGCTTGTAATCACCATTTAAATAAAAAATATTTACATCCAACCAAAATCCAAAATTGAACTTTAAATATACCATACAAAATTGTCTTGCAAAAGGTTGAAACGTGACACCAAAATCCACAAATCCAAATCCTAAACCCTAAACCAATTCTAAACCAAATTTCAAGTCCAAATTTAAAAGGGTAAAAGTACAAAGTTGTGTCACACATTTATAAAGGAATCAACCAACACTGATCCAAATTTTTAACTTGAATCACTAAAAAGTGACATATTTTTTGAATTTTGAAATGACATAAACTAATAAAATCTTTAATATTTAGTTTATTTTATGTTTGTATTTTTAAAAAATTAAAAAATTATTTGAATATAGTTTTATAATAAAACTGACACTATAATTTAACAGATGGAATAGGAAATGGATGACAATGGTCGGAAGCGGGAAGGAGGAATTGCTAGGGTTTTGATTGGCTCCACCCCATTGGGATTGGCTCGATAGAAAAAGAATGGAGGCTTTCAACCTGGTGGAGACTACAACAACAAAGAGGAGGGGTAGGACATCCAAATGCTTCAAGACGGGAAGTCCTCAGGCCAAAATGATGGTGGCCTTGTTCCAATCAATGGCGATTGGGCTACACAAGGAGTTCAGAAAGGAGAACAAGCGTGTGCAGTCATTTTCTAGGGAAAAGGTGTTGGAAAGGGAATAAAGTTGTTTTAGAGTGTGGATTGTGTAGCAGGCCATTGTCTAGTAGTGCAACACCTTGCAGAGTAGTCTATAGGAGTGGGGTTAGGAAACTTAGAATGCCATCCCACACATAAATCAATCATAGTGGAACTGAATGAAGAGTTGGAAAAAGAGGTGGTTTTTAATGAAAGAGTGTTTTTTGGTTTGGGCCTAATTGGTAATTCAGGGGTTTTTGGCCAAGCCTACCAGACCTTCACAAGTGGATTTCTACTCATTGGAAGCCTATTTTGGAAGGGTATGTGACAATTTATCCTATGGAAAAAAGTTTTTTTATTGTTGTTTTTGAAAAAGAACGGGATAGAAATAAGGTCTTGTGTGATTTTCATTGGGAATGGGATGAAAAAAACACTTTGAGCTTAAGCCATGGCATCCATCCTTTAACCCATCCAGTGAAGTATTTGAAAGGGCTCATATTTGGGTGAGGCTTCCTAACCTCCCTCTCCAGTTTTGGTTGAATCTTTCTTGGAGGTTGTGGGGAACACTCTAGGAAGTTTTTTAATGGTGGACAAGGGGTCTTCAAATCTTCTACATTTGACTTATGCCCGAATCTTGGTAGAAATGGATGTGTCCAAGGTGCCCCCAGAAGAGATTCAACTTAAAACTTTGAAGGGATGTTGGGTGCAGCCCCTGGACTATGAAGGGGTTCCTTTTAGATGTAGAACTTACTACCAAACTAGGAATGTGGCAGTAGAATGTGCTAAAAATAGGAAAAAAAATCTACCTCATGGTGGAAAAATGTGAATCCACAACACTACATAGTGGAGAAACAAGAGATTTCCCAATTGAAAAGCAGTGATGAAGAGGGTCGGGGCAATGGGGTTCATACTCAAGAAGAGAAGTTGTAGTCGAAATAGATAGAAAGGGGGGACCAACAATTTATGAATGTTGTCTTGTTTCAGGAAGGGAAAAAGAGTGGTAACAATGATACTATAATTTCTAATGGAAGTAAGAAGGATTTAAATTTCAAAAGCGGAATTGCAACTCCTGAGTGTAGGAAGAAATGTGGGTCAGTTAGGCCACAAGAGAAAGAGGTGGGGTATGGGTTGGAAGATGGTTAGGGTAAGCAGGTAAGTAGCAAAGGGAATGGAAATAGGATGTGTTCTCATGATAACTCTCTGATCTGGTAGGAGGAAGCTGCCAGGCTAGAGGATGGTTGGCAAATAGTTCAGGGGAAGAATGGAAAGAAGGAATCGAAGAAAGAATTTGCAATGGTTCTCCAATCGTAGACTAAAGGATGAGCAAACGAGGCTCCATACTTTTGATCTATTAATAGGTCCTTTGGGGTTGTGGATAGTAATCATGTGTTGGAAATTTTAGGGGTGGAAAGTAGTTTGTTTGTTTAGTAGATGTAGGAAGGTTAAGTGATCTTTAAGTTTTATCTATAGTATGTTTTGGGGGTAGGATTAGTGGTGCTTTCTAGGTTTTGTTTGGACTTTGGGAGGACTTAATTTGGTAATATAATGTGTTCAACTATGTAATCTTGTGTTTTCTTATTAATAAAATCATCTCAGTTACTAACCCAAAAAAAAATGACATTATAATTTAGTTGATAAAAATTCTGAAAAATGAAGTTAAATAGGATGCAACTTTTTAAATGGTAAATTTTATTTTTTTATTCTTCAATTTTTGTGTGTATTTATAAGTTAAAACTTTAGTGCATGCATTCACTTTTACCAATTTTAATAAATACATTTTTTAAATAAATATAAAAATGTGTATGTATTGAAAACAAAACTATCCCCATTTGACGTCAACTTTTTCCTTAATTATTAACCCAAAATAGAAACAAAATTATGCCATCTTGATAGAATCTTTTACCTAGTGCACCACATTTTTTCAAAAAAATTAAATAAATTTTAGTATTTTTTCTAATAAAATTTATTATTTTTTCTTGCCAAGATAGGCAACCTGATATTTTGGTGTGATAACCTACTTTTAGTAAAAATAGAAAATAAAATATAAACAATAATTAAAATACTAAAAACTATATATATTTAAAACCTACACTTATAGATCTACAAAAGGGTATTTATATATATATATATTAAAATATTATTTATTTCCATGTAAGATTTGTTCAAAGATCAAGTTTTTAAAAATGTTATTTTACTTGTGCTGATAAGTTGGCTGAAACTATAACACAACTTTGTGCTTTTATCCAAAACATAATATGAAATCTATTGTCCTAATCAAAACCCAAATAAAAATTCCAAATTTGCTCATCCTAGAACCCAAATCCTGACCATATTTCCAAAACTAAAACCAAATTTAAATAACAACTCCCATCCACCCAAATCAAACTCACATTAAAATCAAGACCTTAAATAAAATCAAGCCATCATTCATAATCATATCTCATATAAGAATTTTTCCTATCTTAAGTATCAAGTCAACCCAAATCAAATCTATCAAACCAAATCAAACCATCAAAATCCACTCCAACCATAGTTAAGCTTACTTAATAACTTGCCTATCTTATGTCTAGCCATCCAAACATCCACCAAAAATAAAATATTAATAAATTTTCCTATCTTAAGTATAGAAATGAATCATCCATATCAAACCAAATAATTAATCTAAGGTCTTGATTCTCAATCCATTTTCAAATAAAATCAATCCAACATTTAATTTAAAACCAAATCAACCTATTTTCAAAGCAAGTCAACCTTATCAAGTAAATAGAGGTAATTCAATTTTTATTTTTCATACAATTCCAAACTCCACATTAAATGCTCACTCCAAATCCCATCAAACTTTAAATTTCAACCCATTTTTAATGTCAAACTAAAGCCATCCTAAATTCCATCCAATTCCAAACCATCACTTTATACCACCCATAACTAGGCCACAAGAAAAGAAATACATGTACCCTTGCAACAAAAACCATTTTGGATCTAGTTTTGGATACAAATCACAAAGCGATATCCTATCCGAGTGAGTTCAGGATCATGGGGGTCCAAAAAGTGGCAATATGACCCCAAAAAGGTTGTTTCCATTCTTTTTATCCAAATTTGATGAAATGAAAAAGGTTTATTGATAAAATTGTTAGCTTTCCACCAATATAAGATATGACTTATTTAGAATTAAATAGATCATTATTATTGATTTTCTACATGCATTCCGACTGAAGTCTTGATTGATAGGATGATTGAAAAAAAAATATAATTCTCAAATGATTTCACATTTTTTGAATTTGAAAGATGCAACACATTCTATGCTTCCCATACTATAGGATAAAAAAATTAAAAAATAATTTTCCTAATTTTTTTACCTAGTTATGGTGGTCAGACAAACAAGTTTTAATATTGTGAACCAAGATTCCAAACCTGCATAAACACAAGAGACAAATACTATATTAGATCAAATGCAAGTTAGTATCATGATTCCTCAAGAAATCCATTTGAATTGCAAAGGAAAAGGAATGAAATGAAGAACACAACAAACATAAACCAAAGATATCAAATCCTATTCTAATGCAAAGCAAACTCTTAATCTCTTGAGGGAATTGGTGCCAATTTGACGTGAAAATTGGCCCTTTCCCAATTCCAATGATGCAATGTAGATGCTTGATGAAGAGTGATCCACTTTGTTGATGATTGAAGTGTGCTCCAAGATGAAAATCTACATAACCTAGCTAAGATTGGATGAAATTGGATGAAGATTGCTATGGATTTGAGTATAGTAAGTTTACTCAAGTTGTGGATGATCAAAATACAAAGAGAAGCCTTCTATAAATAGAAGAACAAGATGAAGGAATGAGAAAAATAGATAAATGTGGGATCATTCAACATCCAATGGGAAAGTGCCACTTGTCAAGATGTGAATGGAGGAAGCTTGAGCACATTTTGGAGAATGTGCAAAGAGGGGGGAGATCCAAATTTAAAAGATGGCTTGAAGGATGAGGTGAAAGGTGAAGTTAATGTCACATGGCTCAAGAAAAGGACTTGTAAGAGATGTTAAATGCCATGTTTGGAGGACAAGACCTTTTGGGGGGAGATTTCAAATTTGAGGAATATTCCATCTTTGATGCCTTTTTTTGAATGAAAATAGATGATTTATAAATTAATTAAATTGATTTTCATGTGCAAGTTGCAAAATCTAGAGGATTTGATGGATTAAGACTAAGCTTAATTAGGATTTGATTAATTTAAAGGAGATTAGCTAATTTGACCATTTGATTTAGATTTTTGGATTTAAATAAATCAAAATGAGAGGAATAATGATTTTAGACTTAATTAATAAGATTTGATTTATTTAATTAAAAAGGATGGTGTTAGCTTTAAATAAAATAAAGATTAATTAATTTAATTTAAATGAGATGACTTTAGAGATTAATTAAATAAAATAAATTATTTAATTAAAAGAGGGATTATAGGATTAATTAAACAAAGTGATTTATTTAATTAATAGGAGATGATGAATTAATCAAATAAAAAATGATTTATTTAATTAAGAGATGAAATGTAATGAATTTAATTAAATGGAGATTATTTAATTAAATGATTAGTAGAGAGATGATTCAGGATGAATTGGTTTAGTAAAATTAGGATCAAGTGCATGTACACTTTACGTGTCTACAAATATTTTTAATAATTTCTAATAAAAATATCATAACTAATTATTTACCCGCAAAAAAATTATAAAAAAATGTGGCACATTCAACCATGTGTCCTCTACTTATATTTAAATATTCAATTTTTTTTTCTTTTTTTTCTTGTACTTAGGTTTGTAAGACATACACCTACTTTTTATTTTTTTTCCTGAAAATTTAGTACTACTACATTGAATTTTCAAAATTTCACCAAATAGATTTACTTTTTTCTAAAACAGGACTAGTATCTTAGAAACTACATTCAATTTGATACAAAATTTGTTCTTACTTTTTTTTCAAATTATGTTAATAACCTATTCAAATTTTTATGTCAAGTTTCCTAACTTTGTTTTTCTAAAATTTCATTGCCACTTAAGGGCCTCGTTTGGACCCCCATGATCCTACACTAACCCATCCTCTTATGCATATCATGATAACATAAATGAACATATAATTCTTTTTATCATCTCAAATATTCATCTTTGTTCCAAGACTTCCTTAATGACGAGAGGACCCAAGTCATGATGGATCACCTTCTTAGTATTCAAAAAGACTATTCCCTTGAAAAAGTCATCAATTTAGGAAACAAACCCCTTGGTAAATCCAAATAATGACTCATTTTTGTTAGGGTTTATCATATGTTTTTTATTGTTACTATGGGGTTTAGCACCTGGTTACCAATACTTTCTATGTTATTTCCCTAAAATTATGAACTTTGTGCATGAACTTATCCCTATAACTTTTGATGGTATTAACCTGTTATGTGATATCTCTATATTAATTTTACATGTGATTGAATGAATATTATTCTAAGGTGATTATGAATATACAATTATCTCGTGCACGCTAATGTCATAATGCAGGCTCACATTAAGATGCATATATAAATGAAGCTTGCAAGGTGGAAGAATTTCATGCCAGCTGATCGATTGTTAAAGGAGCCAAATAGAGGTGGACATTAAAGAGGTCAATGGTCAAAAACTTCCCCCTTGTGTGGAAGTTATAACTGAACTTTAAATGGCCATGTCTATTAGTTGAGTAGATTTAGGAGGTTTTGCTATGTTGGATTCTCGTTGATGCAAGAATGGTTTGATTAAATCTAATGCATGCATAACCTCCTTCCTCTTTTTCATGCTTTCAATAAATGGCGTCCTTCTAGTCTGTTGGAGTTGTTTGCCTAGTTAGTTAGGGTTAGTTAAAATCTTTCCTTCTATAAATAATGATCAGATGTTCCTCTTCATAAGGTTGGATGTTTTGATATTGTACTTTCATTTTCAGTTTCAAGGAATACAATCATGTTGCTATTATGATGTTACAATTTTTTTAATGAATATAATGATACTTTGATTTGCTGCATCCGAGTTAGTTTATGGAAGACTCATTCAAGGGGGGCCACTTGGTGAGAATTCCATCCATTTAGTTTAGTAGTTACCTTTTTGTTTAGTAATTAGTTATGGTCTTAGTAGTTGTTTGTTCCTATAGCCATTGGAACTTCGTTCTGTGTTTGTTCCTGCACCTAAGGCTGATAGAGTGACTTCATGTCTGTTTGTTGCGATTTATGTTTCTATCATTCATTTCAGTTCAATTTAGTTGTTGATTCATGTTCATTACTTATGCTAATTCCTTTCAAGAATTTCACTTTTAGTACTATTTCCTTTCTAGTTATAGAATAAGGATGACTACAATTGAGTTCTAGTGCACAGACAGTGCTGACCGATTTCAAGTTCACATCCCTGGGTTTATAATGAAATGAACCTTCATGATGAGCAAGATAACTACTTAGTGCAGATACCTAATCTCTAAGTTATAGATTTAAGGGCTTAATTATTGAACTAGTAGAGGAGGCCAACATTTTTAGTGCTGTTGTAGGGGATGGTGTCAAATTAGGAAGTTCTTTAGAGTCATTTTTAGTTTCTTTCTTGTTTTTAGTATCTTTCAAGTTTGTTTTTAGCATACCCCTCATTTGAATAAAGTAATAACCTGCTATTCTTTCACCAATTCTTTGTGTGAGTTAGCTAATATTGAGTTAATATCACATGCATAGAGGTAGGAGAAGAGATGATCTAGGGAGATTCTTTCCTAATGACCCTAATCCTGATAACCAACTAGTTGAGTTTCAAAAATTTCCAAGAGACAAAGAAGAAGAGGAGGAAAATCCTTTCGCTAATGCATTTCCAAATTAGACTAGTTCTAAAACTTCCTCTGAAGAGAAAGCTACCCAAAACCTGATTGAGAACCCATTTTCTTTGACAATACATCAAGAAATTATGGCTAACCAAAACCAAAATAGACCTAACCAACCATGTTTTCCATTCCTTATCACTCACCAGAATGAAGTTGATAACCTTAAGAACATCCCTGCTTCAATTCTTCCTAAATTCTATGGGATTGTAACAAAGGACCTTGACACTTTCTTGTTTGAATTTGATATCCCCTGTAGAAGCTATGATTACACTATTGATGCTCATAGGCTTAAATTGTTTCCTAATACCTTGAAGGACGTTGCATTAAGATGGTTTATGGGATTAGGTAGGAATACTGTAGAGACTTGGGATGATATGAAAACAAAGTTTCTAGAGAAGTATAAAGAATATTGTAGAGACAGTGATATGAGAGGAGATGATATCTTCAAGATGCAGCAGAAGCAGGATGAAATTTTGGAGGACTATATTTCAAGGTTCTTGTTTTGTCTGAAGAAATCCCCACATCATGCACTCAATGAAGAGTCTCAAAATTTTCTCTTCCTTAGAGGGATCAATGAAAATTGCATTGATGCTTTGGACTTGATGGAAAGAGGAGATATCACCCAAGTTCCTTGGGATGATATTAAGAAGATATGTCAGAATTACTCTAGGGAAGCTATAAAGAAAGGAAGAGGTTAGCAATATCCTATGGGTAACTCCTCCACTAATGGAGTTTCAAGAATGGAAATCACTCATTTGTTGGCAGATTTCAAGTAGTATATCATAAACAATATGGCCACTTAGCTAGATACACTTCAAGCAAAGAAGAAACATGAGGAGGCAGAGGAAATTTTGGTAGAATATTGTCCTCATTGAAAGAAAAAGAAGGATTGCAGATGTAAAATGGTAGCCAACATTGATAACAAGAAAATTCCACCAGAATTTGGGCTAATTCAGGGTGATGATGATCAAGTTTTATACATTGCACAAAGAAGGCCATGGGCTCCAAGACAAGGTATGCCACCAGATCCATTATCTTTTAGTGGACCTTATTTGAATTCTTATGCATCCAGTAATCAATGGAAACCCCCAATACCCATCAAGTTTTGGAGGCTATCCACCTCATCCTTGGAACAATCCTCTAAATAATTGGCCCAATTATCAAAACTCTCCACCTCAGTGGTAGAAATTCCAAGGGAATTGGAAGCAACCTCCAAGAAACTGGCAACAAACATCCCAATGGAGGGGAGGACAACAATGGCCAAACCAAGAAACTGGTTACATGCAACCACCTCCACAGCCTTAACAGTCTACCATAATTCCTCCTCCTAACTCAAACACTAGCACACCTAGACCTAATCAGTTACTAACTCAACCCACACCTAACCCAAATCAAAAACCACAACAACAACTAGTTTACTCTGTAGATCCCAACCAATTTCTTGCATATGTTGTGAGTGTGAGTGATATTCATCTGTGTACAGGAACCACTTTGTCATCTCCTTCCACTCCTATTATAACAAAGCTTCTTGTGGAAGAAGAGGAGCATCAAAAAATATCTAATATCCTTGCTTAGTCAAGTGTGCCCAAGAATCTTGAACCAGTCCGGTAGTCTGATCCAGACCTGGCACCATTTCCTCAAAGGTTGGAATTTGTTAAAAAAAGGAAGAAAAGGAAGAAACAACCTTTGATATTCTGGATCAGTTAAAACACATATGTGCCAAAATACATTTGTTCTAGGCTATAAAAGATGTCCCCATATATAGTAAAGCAATTAAGGAAGCATGTCTCAAAAATTTAGGGATGAAAAAGAAGGACCCCACCACCGTTCATGTGGTGGGGAAGTTGGCATATATCATGCTTGAGAAAGTAATTGTTCCTAAATATACTTACCCAAGTAATCCTATGGTTAGAGTCATTATAAATGGAATCCAAGTAAAGAATGCTCTAATAGACTTGGGAGCAACTATTAATGTGATGACTAAGGATATCCTACAATAAATGAATGTTACAAATATGAGACCTACTCCTACTATCCTACAGCTTGCTGATAGCTCCACTGTCAAACTAGATGGTATAGTAGAAGACCTTGTTGTTACTCTAGACTCTTGGGAATATTCAGTAGATTTTATGATCCTTTCCCCTAAAGCTACATTAGGAGGGTATCCCATTATTCTGGGAAGGTCGTGGCTAGCTACAATAGATGCTTACATTAGATGTCGGTCAAGGGACATGAATATTTCTTACGGGAGACACACTAAAAAGCTTGTCCTTTATCCTCCTGCTCAACCATCCCATGATATGGACAACCCCATCTGGGCACATGTTGGACAAGAAGCTGAGGAAGTCAATTTAGTGGCACAAATCATGATGATAGGCATAATCCCTTTTATGTAGCTTCAAGAAGAAGATGAAATATTATTCCATATAATTCAAAACCATTGTGAAGTGTATGAAGAACCACCCACTCATGAATATAGTTCTGCATGTCCATTGTAGATACTTTTGCTAGCTTCTCCTACACCTATATTTCCTACAACAACAGATATGCTTCATACATTGTTACCACATGAATTAAAAATGCCAAGCATCAGTGAAACATCCATGATTGAGTTGACCACACAAGTACAAGTTTCAAAGGGGAAACATTTGAATATTAATAACAAGCTTAGTCAAGAGCAACAGTTGTCCTTGACAAACCTATTAAAGTTGCATCAACATGCATTTTCATGGGATTACCATGAAATGAAAAGATTAGATCCCAAACTCTGTACTCATAGGATCTACATTAGAGATGATTGTACACTAGTAAGGAAACCAAAAAGGAGAATCAACTCTGCATTGAGAGAGATTGTGAAAAGAGAACTACATAAGTTATCGGATGCAAGATTTATCTACCCTATCTCACACAACCAATGGGTGTCCCCTTTGGTAATTATGCCTAAAAATGGAGGTAAATGGAGAGTTTGTGTTGACTATAGAGAACTAAACTCTGCCACCAAAAAGGATCATTTTCCCCTTCCTTATATAGACCAAGTATTGGATTCACTTACAGGTAAGCAATATTTTTCCTTAGATGGATTTAGTGGTTATAATCAGATTAGATTGCACCAAAGATTAGGAGAAGACAACTTTCACCTATCCTTGGGGGAATTATGCCTATTCTGTACTCCCATTTGGTCTATGCAATGCACTTGCAACCTTCCAAAGAGACGTTATTAGTATATTCTCATATATTTCACATGATTGTATGGAGATCTACATGGATGATTTCACTACTTATGGTACTAATTTTGTAGAAGCATTAGACAACCTAAGAAAGGTTTTGCAGAGATGTGAGGACCATAATATGTCCTTGAACAGTGAAAAATGCTTTATGATGATGCAGGAAGGAGTGGTCCTTGGCCATTATATCTCTTAGAAAGAAATTTGAGTGGAGCCAACCAAAATTGAGGTAATTACCAATATTTCTATTCCTATCAAGAAAAAAGATGTTAAAAGTTTCCTAGGACATGCAGGATACTATAGGTGCTTCATAAAATATTTCAATAAGATAACAACACTTTATAATCTTTTAACTAAAGTTGTTGAGTTCTAGTGGGAAGAGGATTATGATAAAGCATTCTCTCATTTAAAAACAACATTAACCCATGCTCTTGTGCTCAAAGGCCCTAATTGGGGACTCCCTTTTCATATTCACACAGATGCATCTGATTATGCTATAGGGGTTGTCTTAGGATAAAAATAAGGAGCAACTGTAAATGCAATTTACTTCGTGAGAAAGAACCTACAAGGGGATGAGTTTAACTACATAGTGAAAAATAAGGAGATGTTGGTAGTCATTTATGCTCTCAACAAGTTCAGGTATTATATCACAAGATACCAGATCTTTCTCCACATGAACCGTGCAGCCATAAAATACCTTATGAACAAGCCATTGATTTCAGGAAGGTTAGCAAGGTGGTTGTTGTTAATGCAAGAATTTAATATCACCATTATAGACAAGCTAGGTAAGGAAAATGTTTTGGCAGATTTTCTCTCCAGATTGACTACATCAGAGGACACTCAAGTCATTGATGACTCCTTTCTTGATGAACATTTGTCCTCCATTAGTGTGCACACATCCTGGTATGTAGATATAGCCAATTATTTGGTCATAGGAAGAGTTCCCTCTCATTTCTCTCCAAAAGAGCTAAGGGTTCTTATTGAGAAAAAATTTCCATTCTCATGGATTGCAGGTTCTTTATTCTATACTGGACCAGATCATGTGATGAGAAGATGTGTAAGAGAGGATGAAACTTATGATATAATACATGCATGCCATAATGAACCCTGTGGGGGACATTTTGCAGATAAGAGAACAACCATGAAGATTCTCAATATAGGGTATTACTGCCCTACATTTCATAAGGATGTAGGCATGCACACTAGGAAGTTGATAGGTGTCAAAGGATGGGCCAACCAACTAAATCAAATGAGATGCCTCTATACCCTCAAGTGGTTATCACACCATTTGATAAATGGGGAATTGCTTTTGTAGGTCCAATTGATCCACCATCAAATGTAAAATCTTACATCCTGGTTTGTACTGATTATGTCACTAAATGGGTTGAGGTCAAAGCCATGAAACATGCTAGGGACAAGAAAGTTGTAGAATTCCTCCATGAAGAAATATTCAGATGCTATGGAGTTCCTAGAGAAATAGTCACAAATCAAGGGGCTCAATTCACATCCACTCTCGTCACAACATTGGTGAATGAGTATAATGTTAGGCATAAAAAATCTAGACCATATCACCCTCAAGCCAATGGCCAGTATGAGGTAAAAAATAGGGAAATAGGATCTATTCTAACCAAAACAATAGCAATTCACATAAAATATTGGGAAAATAGGTTTCCAAAAGCTATCTGGGCCTATAGAACCACTTGGAAAACCACCACTGGTTTTACTCCCTTTGAACTATTATATGGGAAAATAGCAATGACGCCTATAGAGTTTGAACACAAAACTCTTAGAACAACACTAGACCTTGGAATAGATATATCTAAGGAAAAAAAGGATAAGGTTATGCAACTAAATTCCTTATATGAGATGAGGAAATCAACTATCCACCATGCTGAGATGGTGCAAAACCAGAGAGTTAGATGGCATGATAAATACATCAAAGAAAAGAAGTGCTCAGTCACCAATAAATAATTTTTAGCCAAGTGACTGAGCACTTCTTTATGATTCCAGGTCCAGGCTCTTGGTCAATGGTTAGCATCTCAGGCTATACCATAAACCTAGCTCAAAACAAGAGTTCATGCAACAATTTATTGAATACCAGAACTTTGAATTTCCTGCAACCAAAGGAAGCAGACCTAGTGTCCAACCTTCTGGCTAGTCAAAGGTACACATGCAACCATAATAAAAATTTCCACTTTTTGTGGGAATTAATTTCTCCATCAATAAAACTACCCACCCATCACTTCACCATCACTCCACATCACTCCACCATCACTTCATTTAACAAATCAACCGTACTTTTCTGGTAACCGGTACTTCCTTCCACACTTTTTGGAAAAGGAATTCCAACTTTTTAGGTACGTGTATAACAACTTAATGTATATTAATTACCTTACATGCATTTGTTTGATTACTGTACTTTAATATTGATATTTCACATAGAAAATCTTGTTAATATGCTCTATTATATCATAATTCATTCCAACCTATGTAGACACATGATTTTATTTAGGTTGGGGGGAAAATGTGAACCTATGTGTCATACATGTCATTAGTCAAATTTCATGTGCTAGCATGACAGGAAATTATAAATGATGTAGTTGAAGTGAAGTTCTGCATGCATGATATGATATTAAGCCGCTACCATTTTCTTTGATAATATCCCTCCTTTATGTCTTCATTACTATCTTAGTCAGAATCATAATGCTACTAAAAAGGTAAAATTGAAGAGGTCATACGCCATTGGTGTTAGTATTGGTGAGAATTGCAGGAAGTGGAGGAGAAATTGGGTTTTCAAAAGAAGGATTGCAGGAAAGAAGGATTGCAGGAAAGAAGTCTTTATAGAGGTGCTTGCTAGAGTGTGAGTGGAGGAAATGGGAGGTCAATTAATCAGAAGTGAACCAATGGTTCACTAGGTAATCCTATAGGACACACTCTGTGAACTTGAATTCAGGAATTGTGGTTGGCTAGATTACTTTCTGAAGCTAAATAGTTTTAATAATGACATTGCCTTAGAATTTGCACAAACATTTTCTAATGGTAAGGAAATGGTGAAAGGATTAAAATTTATATCCACTGAAGAAAGGATTATTGAAGTGTCAGGTTTTCCCACTGAAGAAAGGATTATTGAAGTGTCAGGTTTTCCCACTGAAAGAGAGCCCTACCCTACTTCTAGAGATGCTAGATCAGTTAGAGCAGAATTCACTGAGCCTAGTGATCTTCCACTTGTTATAGACAAACAAGGAACAAGAAGAACTTCTTTGTCGGAAACATGGAAGCAAGTTGCTGTTTATGTTATCAAATACATTAATTGCGAGGGTCACCAATCATGTTTTCATTCTATGCATTTCAAGCTTTTGAATCACACGAGACATGGCAAGAGGATGAATGTGCCAAATGTCCTGTACAATCTTCTTGCAATCATGGCTATTGAGACATAGAAATTTAGGGAAAACTCTATTTCCCATCATTGTTTGATTAAATTTTTGGTAGAAAAGTCTTTGCAAGATGTGTCTGATATGTCATGGGATGAATTTTTGAACATTAAGAAGTTCAGATTAGAAAATGTGGGTCCTAAAGGTCAACCCCTAACTCATAGGGTTAATGGGGATGAGGGGGTTATTAAATTCAATCCTAGAACTTCAACTTCTAGGGAAAATCCTAGCACAAAGCCTCCTACAATAGAACCTGCAGTAGAAATTAGTTCATTTGAATCTGAGCATGTAGGTGAAGATAGTTCATCTTTAGACCCCAATGTTGATGTTTCCCTTAAAACCACAGTTCGCACTAGGGCTACTATTCGAAAGGAGGAAGCAAAAATGAGAAATGCAGAAATTAGCAAAGGGAAGGCTAAGAAAAAAAACTAGGAAAGGTAAATCCTAGCCCTAGGAAGTGAAAAACTAAAGAAACTAAGCATCTTGTAGCTACTAGGAAAAATAAAAGTCCTCCAAGGAAATCAAAATTGACCAAGTCTGCTACTAGTGTGCCTCCAAAAAGGAGCCATAGGCTTAGAGGGAAACCCAGAAAGAAGGCTGAAGCTCCTAAGGGGCTAGAAAATATAGGATTGGTAGAACTCACTATTGTTGCAGAGCAAGTTGAACATCAAGAATCAGTGCAAGCAGAGGAAGTTGAACATCAGGAACCAGTGCAAATGAAGATCCTAGTAGGAAAGCACAAACCTCTTACTTTTTCATGGGCATCAGTATCCCTGGATTTATAGAAAGAAATGTAGGAGAAAGAAGAAGAATGGAATAAAGAAAAGCTTAGGCTACAAGAAGATATCAATAAGAAAAATGAAGAAATTGAGGAGAAGAATGTAGATATTACTGCATTAAAAGATAAGGTAAACAATGTGGTGACTCTAGTACCACAAATTATGGAATGTAGGACTCCTCCAAGGGTATATGCATTGAATTTAAGGGAGCATCATCTTTCTTTTAAGTTGTCAAGGGTCATTTCTGGTCTAAACTCTTCCATTGAAACCCACAAGAATTTTTAAAAGCCTACCAATCCTCTCCTCTTGAAGTTAAGAATTTACTGTGTGAGTTTTATTTGCACAACTATGTTGTTCCCAATGACCATGAATGGAATCAATTACTATATATTAGGGATATTCAATTGAGGGCATTAATGTCATGGATTCAAAATGAAATTAGCTAGGGGCAACAATTCAAAATATACAGAGAAAAAGAACTTCATTGCCCCCTATCTCTACTTGAGTTGAATCAAGCTATCTGGCATTTATATACTACACATGGCATAGACTTCTTTACAATCCATAGTACAAAAAGAGGATCACGCCTTCTAGGGAGGAAGCATACCTAGAATATGAATAGGTAGCTACCACTAGAGGAAGGATAGTATTAGGATATTTATCACAGAGATGGAATGACTTGCTAGATCAGTTAAAATAGGTTGAACCCCATTCCTTGCAAAATTATTATGCAACTTGCAAATGAAGCATCAGGTATATACATCTTGGGAGGATGAAGCAACACTATTGGCTCCCATTAATATTTCAGCCAGCTATTCTGTTGTGGCCAGTACCAGACCACAAAACCTATCAGTATGATGTAGATGTAGTGAGGCCAAGGTGGGGCAAACTGGAAAGAAAGTAGGGGTTCTATTAGGATCCAAATTTAGAAAATACAGAGACTGATCAAGGGCAGAAATCAATTGGTGATTTTAGGGCTTTGGTAAGGCAAAGGAATTGAGTTCCCTCTACTAGAGGACTAGCAGATCATTAGGTTGGGGGGAGATGATGAGTCCAAATAGTGACTCATTTTTGTTAGGGTTTATCATATGTTTATTATTGTTACTATGGGATTTTAGCACTTGGTTACCAATACTTTCTATGTTATTTCCCTAAACTTATGAACTTTGGGCATGAACTTATCCCTATAACTTTTGATGGTATTAACCTACTATGTGATATATCTATATTAATTTTACATGTGATTGAATGAATTCTATTCTAAGGTGATTATGGATATACAATTATCTTGTGCACGCTAATGTCATAATGCAGGTTCACATTAAGATGCAGATATAAATGAAGCTTGGAAGGTGGAAGAAATTCATGCCAGTTGGCCAGTTGCTAAAGGAGTCAAATAAAGATGGACATTAAAGAGGTCAATAGTTGGAAACTTCCCGCTCATGTGGAAGTTATAAATAAACTTTAAATGGCCGTGTCTATTAGTTGAGTAGATTTAGGAGGTGTTGCTATGTTGGATCCTCGTTGAGGCAAGACTAGTTTGACTAAATTTGGCACATGCATAACCACCTTCCTCTTTTTCATGCTTTCAATAAATGGCATCCTCCTAGTTTGTTGGAGTTGACTGCCTAGTTAGTTAGGGTTAGTTAGAAGATTTCCTTCTATAAATAATGATAAGATGTTCCTGTTCACAAGGTTGGGTGTTCTAATATTGTACTTTCATTTTCAATTTCAAGGAATACAATCATGTTGCTGTTATGATGTAAAAATGTTTTCAATGAATAAAATGATACTTTGATTTGTTGCATCTGAGTTAGTTTAGGGAAGACTCATTCAAGGGGGGCCACTTGGTGAGAATTCTATCCATTCAGTTTAGTAGTTACCTTTCTGTTTAGTAATTAGTTATGGTCTTAGTAGTTTTCTGTTCCTACAGCCATTGGAACTTCGTTCTGTGTTTGTTCCTGCAGCCAAGGCAGACAGAGGAACTTCCTATCTATTTGCCGGGATTTCTATTTCTATCATTCATTTTAGTTCAATTTAGGTTTTGATTCATTTTCAGTACTTATGCTAATTCATTTCAATAATTTCACTTTTAGTACCATTTCCTTTCTAGTTATAGGATAAGAATGACTACAATTGAGTCCTAGTGCACAGACAGTGCTGACCCATTTCAAGTTCATGTCCCTGGGTTGATAATGAAATGAACCTTCATGATGTGCAAGATAACTACTTAGTGTAGATATCTAATCTCTAAGTTATAGCTTTAATGGCTTAGTTATTGAACCATTAGAGGAGGCCAACACCCCCTACCATTATGGATGTCAAAACTTAGCAACATCATTCATCAAGAGCCAAATTCTCATCTACCATCAAAACACCTTGGGGAAATATCAACCTTGATCACCTCATGACTATCCCATTGACCAAAAAGAAAGAGATAGTGTGTTACAACCTCCTTTTCTTCTCACTTCACCTTCCAACACTTAATAAGATTCATATATCCCATCCAACCTAAGTTTAAATAGAAACATACCATTCTAGTCAATAAAATCCACTATCATATTCACACCAAGACCCACATAAAAAATAACCCTCTACAAATCAAAATCCCATTCATGACATTAAACTAATATGTTCCTTATTCAAATCCACCACAATCATCATTTCCACCTATGATAGACCGTATTCAATCACTTCCTCCTCTATCCATCCCCCATCAAACTAAAAGGAAGTAGGGTGTGTGAAAACACTTCATATACTAATATTCTAGGGAGAGTGTTGTGCAAATTTCAATCTTTTAACAATTACAAAAAGCAAAAAAAATTAAACATAAAATAAACAATATATACCATAATGTAGGTGTACATGGGAAAAACCATTTTGGGAGAAAAATATCATACCCCAAAGTGGTTTAATGTATTATTTAGTAAACCATAATTACAATAAAGTTGTAGAGAAAGCATTCAAAGGAGTATCACCAACTAGAGACTTGGAGGAATTTTGATAGCTTAACAATATCTACAAAACTATATATACTCAACCTCCATCTCAAGCACCTAATAAATAGGATATAGAAAACCATGAAACCATCAAATAGTAATTGGAAACCCATGAGCTAAAACTACCCAAAATTGGTGCCCAAACTATCCCCCAATAATATATTCCTTATGGTGTGTCATAACACACACCAAAATTTGGTCAATAGGTGCATCTCCCCTTTATAGCTCTTTTATGCACATAACAAATTTTTACTTTTCCTAAGCAAACTTTGAGAGGCTATAACTTTTGATCCTTTGGGCTAATTATACCCCTTTTATTTTTAAATGGAATTACATGAAGATACATATGTAAGAAGAAACTTGTGGGTGTTGTTGAGCAATAAAAATATTTATCTTGGCCAAAAAACCAACTCTATAGCCTAGAAATTGAGTTTTTCCATTTTAAATCCAAAAATTGCATTTTTTTGTAATCTTAACATTAGGATCAATTGTGGACTTTTTGTTTTGGCTAGGGAGGCCTCCTCCCTTTTTGGGCCTTTCTCTGCCTGCTTTATCTACATTCTTTCCCCTTCTGGGTGCCTCGAGAGGCTGCATATTGATGAGGTGATGTCGCTTCTTGAGTTGTGGCAAGTGTATGGTGACTCTGTCCCTGCCTTCCTTTATGTGTGGATTCCCATTTGGTTTGTTCTTCTTATGGATATTGGTGATGTTGGTGTTTTGGACAAGGATTTTGTCCTTAGTTTGGTTTTGGTGTTGGTTGTTGGTGCTTATTTTGAGTTGAGCTCATGTTGGGTGGTTGTCACTATTTTGGAAGATGGTTTGAATTGTCTCTGTTGGAGAGGTAGAGCTTTTGCTGATGTATTTGGAATCATTGTTTGTGAGGAGGTTTTGAACCTAGTTTTCAAGTTTGTTTCATTGGCCCTTGGTTATGGCTGTGGTGGGGATTTAGAGCTTGTGGTGTTGGGTCTCTTCAGTCTATGCATGTTAAAGTTGTGTTTTGGGGGTTCCAAAGCTGTTGTTGGTTCTCTATCGGAGATTGGTTGTTTTTGGAAATGGTGGAGGGGGCTCTTCTCTACTTGGAAGACCCCTGTTTCAATATTTGGTGCCTTCAAGCATGGTTGGTTTGAAGATATTTTGGTGGTGATGTTCCAAATGCTCTTTATGAAGGCTTGTGGTACTTTGTTTCCTCTCTTTGTTGAGGATATTTCTTTTGCTTCCTTCTTGAACCTGCTGCTTGGACTGCTAAGGGGTGTGGTGACAACTTTTTCTACTGGGGTGTTGGTTTCCTATTTGTTTCTTCAATCAAGGTCTCCTATGGAGGTGGAGACTGCTCCTTCAGAGGCAGATCCCTCTCCTTTTGAGGTAGAGTTGGTGGCTGTTGTTGGGGTGGGAAGCCCCCTTATCTTCTATTGGTCCCTTTTGAGGTGGAGATGGTTTGTGTAGGAGATGAGTGGTACTAGTGGTTATGGTTCTCACTTCACCCTCTCTGTTAGAGGGGAGCTCTCTCCTATAGAGGTGGATTTTGAGTTGGTGCTTGGCTTGTGGTGGTGTTTTGGGTTGGCTCTTGCTCCTGGGGGGTTTGATGTGCTCTTGCACTCCTCTATTGTGTTGGAGAATTTTGATGTGTTGGTTTTGCTTATCTTTAGGGGTTGGTGTTTTGCTGGTGTTGCTATCGGGTGGAACTACTTGTGGGATATGCTTTCTCCTACAAAGGTGGAGAGGCAAGTAGGCTAAGGGGGGCTCTCTACCCCATCAAAGTTTTGGATTTTTCTAGTTCTAATTTGGTTTCTCTCTGTAGAAACCCAAATTTGATCACTCTCATATGATCAAATTTCCTCCTTTATTGATCAATTCTGTCAATATTAATTCATTTAATTAATATTGTGCTTCTTACATAAGACTCTTAAAGTGTTTAATTTAATAATTAAATACTTTATTTGATGCTTTTATCTTCTCTAAATTAAATAAATACACCAATTTATTTAATTTAGTCATCCTAATCTATTGAATTAAAATCAATTTTCTTCTTTTCTCACTCCTTGTCACATCCTCCATGATCCATCTCTAATATGAATTAATTTAATTAATTCATATTTAGGGTGTGCATCCTCTTAATCAAGGATTAATGTCACATCCTCCTACATTTGCCACTTGTCTCTAATCTTCCATTAATTATCATAATCAAGTGTTTGCACAACTTTAATCAAAGTCATTAACCATTTTTAGCACCACTTTTTGGTCAATTCTTCCTTTTTTCCTTTTTGGACATTGACCCTCCTTCCCATGAGAATTTTAATTCTCATTTATTCATCCCATGTCTCTCTCCTCTCCATGTGAATTTTTAATTCACATTTTGTCTTTCCAAGGCTTCTAGAATATTTGACATGTCACCTCATGCACATGTGACCAATTCCCCTTTTTGGAGACCCTCTCTTATCCTTTAGACTCTCCTAAGAATGTGAATTTTTAATTCACATTTATTTCTCCAACCACCTCTCTTTTCCCATGGAGATTTTTGAGGAATTCCAAAATTCCTCAAATGTCCCTTTCACTCTCACTTGGGGACAACAAATTCCTTTTTGAGGAGATCTTCTCACTCCCCAAGGTACTTGGAAGGTACTTGTCCTTCCTCCACCTCATGTACCTTTTGGCCACCTCATTTACACCTCACCTCCTCTTAGCCACTTCACCATCCACATGTCAAGATGTGAGGGCTTGTGAGTTCTCAACCCACCATAGCCCTTCATCTTGACCTTGTTGGATCAATCTCAACCATTGAATTCTCTAGAGAATTCAAATTCTCTTATAAATACCCCCTCTTCAAGGGAATTTACAACACTTAGCCATTATATAACTACATGCTACCATTTTGTGCACTCATCTAACCTTCAATTACATTCACTTGCATTTACATCCAAGCACATACTAAAATCCTCCATTTAGCTACATCAAGAGCCATCAAGGAGCATACATATCAATCCAAATCAAGGGCCAACCAAGGAGTTTCAGCTGCAAGAAGGAAGGTATAATCATTTGTCTTCATTTAGCACTTTCCTCTTTGTATTTTCAAATTCCTTAGGCTAATCTTGAGGTGTTTCATTATGTATTCCATTGCATTTTAACTGCTTAGAATAGGTTAAACATCTTGATATCACACTCTCAATAACAGGCTTGATGAGGGATGGTTCAATCAAAGAGTTTTGTCGGGCTTAGTTGTTTTTTGGTGGTTTGGATTTTAGGATCCTAGTAAAATTACTTGTATGAGGTCTAAGTACAATTTTTCTTACCCACCCATGGGGTGGTTGCTACTTTAGGTTAAGGTTTTGTCTACTTGGTGGGAGGCCAGGTGGCTTGTTTTGTTGGCTGTAAGGCCTGGTTCGAAAATTGAAGACGACTCACTTGGAGGGAGTTTGTAGCCCAATATGGTGAATATTGGGAGTTTAGTGCTATGATCTAATGGCTACTTTGATTCTCTTGGTGCTTAGTTTGACTGTTCTTGACTGCTATTTCTTGATAGATTTGTTATGGTTTCATACTTGTTGGTCTTTGGTTGATCTCATAAATGGTCTGCATTCCATTTATTGGATTGAATTGGGGATTCTATTTTGATTATACTGCTGATGATTTTGTGGTTGCAATTTTGGTTACTTGGCTTCCATGCCATTTTTGGCTTTGGTTAGGCCTGTCTGCTACTATTTTCTAGTGGTGGCAGATGCTGCCTTTCCTTATCTATTTCTCTATTTGCTGTCCTTCCTTTGTACCATGGGATTAGGGTGCTTCCCCTGCTTAACTAATAAAAAACATTAGGATCAAGTTTGAGACAACTTTCTAAACATTCTACCACTTTTCAAACCTTGAAAGAATAAAGGGAGTGTCAAAACCATTATATAATTAATAGGAGCTAAAAGGATCATAGATTCAAAGCACTACCTAATTTATTTTGTGCTCATTAACTTCATCAATGTATCTACAAAAATATTCAAAGTGTCAAATTTTTATAGCATCACCCTCCAATCCTTTACCATATATTGAAAAAATGGTACTAGACATCAATATTCTTTTTCCTTGCATTAAAGGTTTGGTATTTCTAAGCATATGACACTCTGACTTTCACAATGATCTGTAATGGATCTTACCTCTAACTTAACATCTAAACACAATCTATTAATCCAAATGGCTTCATTAGAAGAATGAGTTTCTACCATGCACCTTACTTCTATAGTGGATGAAGTGACCATAACCTATCACTTACTCATCCAACTGATTGTACCACCAAAAATAGTGAAAACATATCCACATATTTATCTTCATATTCACTTATTCCATTTGATTTGAAAATAATAAACTAAGATGTGTAAGTTGAATTAGAGATAAGAGTTCCTTTAATTTTATTAAAATTAGGATGCATGTTTTATTTGGGTTAAAAAGTGATTTAAAGTTTATTTTTTTATTTTAGTGGTTTTAAATACCTTAGGTATGTACCTAAGGGTTAGACACATTTTGGAACTCAAAAGTGATTTATTAGGTATGTTTTATTTGGGTTAAAAAGTGATTTAAAGTTTTGATTTGAGTTGGTATTTTGCAAACAAACCATGACTTACCTATTAGGGTGGACAAATGGAATCTCCTTGGGAGGAAGAATCTCCCAACATCCACGACTCACAAAATACATAGAGATAGCTAAGAAGATTGAATGCGAAGGTAACAAGTGTCACATTCACACTAAAGGATTTGAAATTTTAGTTTCTATTTATTCTATTTGTGTAAATGGGAAGGGGCTTACTTCTGGATTGAACTCTCATTCTTGTTTTCATAAAAAAATTTTTGGTGTTTAGATGTGAAGAGAGAGTCTAAGGGTTTGAGGAGAGGAGAAGATAAGAGAAATGGCAAGAGTTTGGAAATCAAGTTAATTTTTGTATGGAGAAGGAAGGAGGTCCATCCCTACAATTTATGTAGAGAGAGAAGATATCCTAACTCCATTTGTATCAATGTATTGATGTGCACATATATTATTATTTTACGTATAAATATTTTGTTGGCAATTGGTTATGAAAATAATAGTAAGTTCATTATGATTTGGGGTTCGTGTTTAGAAATAATTGTGTTTGGATTGTTTGAGAATATTGTGGTATCAAATGAATTTCATAGATAAATTATATTTCTATTGCATTATTGTATATTGCTATTCTATCTTCTATATAATGGGGTTCTTGATGATTCTCCTTGCTCAAGGGATGGCTGGAGCCTGACAATGGCTTGATGATGCCATATTAAATGGGTAGAGAGATTTTCTCCTACCATTGACATGTCATGTTGGAGTTTTCTAACCTTGTTCTTGGGTGTGACAAATAAAATTTTCATTCCATTGAATTTACCTGTAATAGAACTATGGACCCCCTATATCCACTTGTTTGAAGAATATTTATTATAAAATGAAAATTGAGATAATAGTTTAGGAGCACATTTTGCTATTGAAAAAATGAAATTTATTTCAAATTCAAGTATGCAATAAAAATAAAAGCAAGAATGAAAGAAATGGTTCTTTATTCTAGCTTGACCAAATTGAGTGTTGACTTTTTCTTACCTCCGTATGTTCAAAAAAAAGAATGGTAACTTCTTTGTTATTTCCCCATAATGGTAACTTCTTTTATTTTTAAATATTAAAATGTGAAAGAAGATGTAAATAATTTACATTTAAAAAAAATAAAATAGAACATCTATGTATGGCTAATTTAAATAGATTTAAAGTAAATATATATTCATTTACACATTGAAAAATCATCTATACTCTTCTAGATTAACTTAATCACTTTTGAGCATATAGATAAAAAAAATGGTTATTTATATATGCAACTAATATTCTTATAAATAAAACTATACACCCTATTATCCTCTAATTTACAATTAGTTTGTGAATACATAATATGTTTTATTCAAATGTATAGGTGAATATATATTACATCATATGTATATTTGTTAAATCATATAAAATAATTATAAGAAATTAATTATTGGTATTAAATATTAAATATTATAATAATATTTGAGTTATATTATGAATTAAAATAAACAAATAATATAAATATAATAAAACTTAAAAAAAAGATGTGGGAGTGACTTGCTTAGTTGCTCCACAATGGTAATAGGGGGAAATCCCCACTCCACCACCACAATGGTGGGGAATGGGGGGATTCGGCCCTCACCCCCCATAAGGGTGTGATCCATGTGAGAGTTGTGGACACCCTGTGGAGAAATAACCCCGTAATATAAAATATGTGACATTTTTTAATAATTTTTTTAAATAAAAAAAATAAAAAATAAGATAAAATAAAAAATAATGCAATGGTCATAAATGTTGTGATTCGCAATCCTTGCCCTATTACTTTTAAAATTTATTTTTATATAAATATATAAACATATATACATGTATGTATATATATTGTGTATATAATTTTTTCTTGTGTTAATTATATTTTTTAATAAATATAAAACTGTATAAACACATAGGTATATATATGTTTATACAAATATTTATATATGTTTGTATATATAAGATTTAATATGTGTATATATTGAATATCTTCAATATTTAAGAGAGTAAACAATTGTTAATTGGAATACACAATATAAATAAGAATGTTTTTGCCTATAACTTGAATAAAATTCTTTCACATAGGGGTGCATATATACATATTTTTAGATATCTTCATAAACTGGAGATTCTTATTCATATAAAGTATATGTTTAAAACATATTTAAATTCAGACTTGAGAGAGGTATAAACACATATATGTATATATGATTGTATTCCAAAAGGGAAAAAAAATAATGCTAAGAGTAATGACCTCCTATCAAACATTCATCGAACTCTTCCTTCTTCCACTTGCAACACAAAATGAAAAGAAAAAAATGAATAAATAAGATTTTAAACAAAACCTTAAATGTTTAGGGCAATAATAGGTGGTACCTTAGATCTAAAGGTGAAGAAAGAATTCATCCAATGTATGAGATGAACCTCACACCCTTAATAGTCAATGTTGGATTTCCTCAAAATAATTAAGTAATCAATATATCTTTCAAAGTGGTGAACTTGCAACGCTTTTGATTAAAATTAAGAACGGGTATTTTGAAATTATTCTAAATTAATTTATGGGTAGGGTTTTAGGTTAAAATATTACTCCTTTAATTATTAAAGAGTTAGAAAATCTTATATAAACATATTTAAGTTAATTGTAATCATTGTGAATTGGAATAATTGTTTTAATCCTACGCATCAATATAACATTATTGAAACTACATAATATTAGAGAAATTTGTAATTATATTTGTAAGTGATTTAATTTCCCTAAAAGTGATAATAGTTACCATAAGAATTATTTAGTGAAATTTGTTGATAGTTCCCTATAATTTCACTCGACAAGCTTCTTTTATGTTATCTCTATTGTCAACATTTTCAATAATGAAACATTTATTTCCACACAAGTGAATTTAAATATGTGGCTAGAGGTGTAGCTATTTTAACTAATATATTAGTACTTTAGATCAATGCATTAAACCTAAGCTCAAGATTTAACTAATTTGAAAAGTTTGTTGTGTGTGTGTGTGTGTGTGTGTGTGTGTACATATATATGTATATATATACATATATATGTGTGTATATATATACATATATATGTATATGTATATTTATATATATGTACATATATATACATATATATACATATATATGTATATATATTATATATACATATATACATATACACATACACACACATACACACACATACACACACATATATATTCTTGAATAGATAATTTTAATAGTATTATTATCTTCTTCTTTTTTGGTAAAGGTAGCCTTAGGCCACTTTCAAATTCTCATCAGTGTATGACACAAATAGCCTAATTCCTTAATTATAAAAATTCTCTACGATGATCAAATGGTATCTCATGAATAAGGTGAGCATGTATCTTGTCTTAGGTGATGGAATTGCCTCCATGCTTGCATTGCACCATAGTAGATGTCCACATATAGGATGGTGTCACATATGCATTTGGTGTGTGTCTTGTGTGCTATGCCAAGTAATGTGTTTAAAGAATGAGTTATTCATTTTTTAATTTATAGGCATTACAAATACAACATACATGCTAAAACAAAATTATAAATTTTACTCTTTCATAAATAAATTTATAGCATTCAATAGAGTTTCTCTTTATAATGACTATCTCTCTAGAAAATCCCAATTCGTACTATTCCAAAGGAACACATATTTATAAAACCTTTTTCGATGACCAAATCTCAATGGGAAAATAACTCTTGAACATATGTAATCAATGTAGGATCCACAAAATCTAATTCAAACGATATATTCCTCAAGACAAGATCCAAAAAATCCACTAAAACTCAACTTCAGACAAGATGTGAATTCTCGATCTCACAGATCTTAACTACTATAATAAATCATGTAATGGGCTAAGCACCAAATTTCTTCTTTGAATTCATGCCAACCTACATAAAGAATTTTTTTTAGGTGCCATCAAATCTGATTTGGTGGTTGTAAGACATTGAGATGCATTAATAGTGTTTTTGGGTTATCTAGGAGGGTAGGTGGGAGCTCTAGTGAAAAATGGAAGGATTTTTAGACAATTGGAGGTTGGAGGGAACTCATATCACATGCCAAGGATTAGGGTGTTGAGGAATTAGGGAATTTAGGGTGACATGGAAGTCATGCTAGAGGATATGGGAGATGGGGAATGCCAAAAAAGGAACCACAACAAAGACAAGGCTTTTAATATATCACAATTGGGGAGTCGAGACATGGCTTACTTGATATTGAGTTAAGAAAAGGCTAAAAGTTTGAATTTGATAGGTTATATAGGGAAACCGACAGAGTTTCAAACTTTTGGAGGTTGATGGAAAAGGGTATTGGATTAAGGGAAAGTTGAAAATATAACTCTAATAAGTTCTATAGAGAAAATTGGTTGAGTTTCAAACTTTGGGGTTGGGTGGAAAGAGGTACCCAATTAAGGAATGGTCAAATTTATAATTCTAATAAGGTGTATAGAGAAAATTGGTAGAGTTTTAAATTTTTGAGGTTTGATGGAAAGAGGTACCCAATTAAGGAAGAGTTGAAAGTCGAACTCTATAAGACTTAGTAACTTTTTTGGAGTGCAAGGGATCGAATTTGAAGGAGAGAAGATGAGGGAGAGTAGGAATCAAGGGATGGATGGATGAGGAAGTCTAAAAATTTGATGGATGCAAATGATTTAGAATTTTAATAGACTTTTAGGCTTCGAGGCTCAAGAAACTAAAGGAATGGTATTAAGGAATGGGAAACTTCAAAACTCTAAAATTTTGAAATGCACAAGGAAAATATGAATATGTTGGACATCCCCCAACACTGATACCATGAGATGGGAGTATGGACAACCCTAAAACTCTAAAATACTGACAAACATGCAAAACAACAAGGAAAACACCAAAAACCTAGGCTTTTTATAGACTTTTACATCGTTTGACAATTAGGGAGTCTATTTAGGATGTCTCAAATTGGTTATAAAAATTTGGGAAAATAAGACTATGACACATAAAATGGAAGGGACTCAAGCAAAAATAAAATTACAGATTTGAGTCCCAATATATTGATATAGTGGTCGATGATGTGCTAGCAAGAGCTTTAATTTTATTCGTTTTGGTTTTGAAATACCTAAGAGTAGCACATAAATCCACAAATGAGTTGTATTTTTGGAACATAATATTTTCCACAATGATAGTGATGATATTATCCATGAGTATGCTTTTTTACACCACAGTGCACTTGGTAAACTTTTTTCACATGATCAATGACGTTGGTGCAACATGCCCTTCGGGACCACGAGGACGAGGGGGAGACTAGACCTCATGACCTCTTGTATTTAGCCAATCAATCTAGGCCCCCCTGACCCAACCAAGAGTATGCTTTAAACTTTAACATCTAGGAGATGATTATTCATTTTGGCCAATATGGATAGGAAACACAATGCAAAGTCATTGACCTTTCAATATAGGCCTTATTTGTGATCAATTAGATCTATAAATCTTATTTCAAGTGAGATTTGGATTTGGAAGTGGTTTATAAAATATTTTTGTGATCATTTCAAATGTATGTATGGACCCATGAGGAATTGAATAAAACCATTCCAAAGTATGTTCTTTGAATGATCATAAGAATAACTTACATAGAATGTGATTTTCATGCACATAGTCAAGACATAAATAATATTTTTTTCTTATACTTATTTCAGGGTCTTGTTTTTAATCATACAGGGAAACTTGGGGTTCCTTGAAATTTGGTGGGAATGGAAGTGCAAGAATATTGTAAGATAAGGGATTATGATGTAAATCTAGAGTAATTTCCCTTGAGTTTGTTGTCATATTTTTGCTAAAATTGTTGGAGTTGATATAATACATGAGATCATGTAGGATTAAAGTGAATGGTAGAGGTGAGATAGTGGATGGGAATGGTGAATCATGATGAGGTGACAAACATGGTGGAATTGAATTATCAGATTAATATGAGTGTATTGATGAGATGAAGTGGTAAAGGGTGCAAAAAATGATTGGGGTAGGGTAATTAGATTAGATGCATAACTGGTGTAAGGATGATAAGGAATGTGAGGGGATGGGGAAGTAGTGCAAGAGGAGGGGATTATGGTGGTAGTGGTAATCATGAGAAATTGTTATATATTGAAGAACATGGGTAGGATATGGAGTAGGAAGAGTGGGTGAAGTAAGAGATTGCTCAGAGAAGAATGCAATGGAAGGGAAGATGAAAGATGGGGTATTGGTTTAGACAATGGGTTGGATGGTTAAGGGAGGGTACTAGATGGGATGGTTCTAGCAATTGATGTAATATTATTAGGAACAACGCTAAGTGCAATCATTTTGGAATATTGAAAGTCATTCACTAAGGGTAAATTTTTACATGCACATCATGTCTAATATTTTGTGACATTTCTAGCCCTATTAGATTGGTAAGGACAAGAGTGCCTACAAAATCAGTCAAATTATTTGGAATCAAGAGATCATCTCAATTGATTGCACTTTAAATTACATCTTTGAGTTCTATTACAATTTTTATTTAGTTTTGAATTTTTAATTAGGATTCTTTATTAAAGCTATCTATGGTATGGGAGAAGGAAGTGGTATCATTAGTAGAGGTGAAGGAATAAGATGACTTGACCATTATTAGATTTAAGCAAGGGCTAAAATGAAAAATTATTCTAGTATGATAAGGTATCAAATTATATAAGAAATGAATGGATGCTTGAATTAACTTAAATATAAAGAAAGAGAGGCAATCATATGTAGAAAGATACCCTAGCTTATACAAATTAGAAATGTAAACTAGTAGGAGTAGTCAGGTTCACCAAATGAAAGAGCTAGGAAATAAGTAAAAATGATGGTGAGATAAGATAGTTATTATTTTTATTTTTATCATATATAATCAACACCTCACTAAGATTATCTTCAAATAGTTTAAAAATAATTAACAATCAAGAGAAATCAGATTAAATTGATAAGAATTTAGACTAAACTATGTTCAAATAAACAAATCAAGATTTCTAAATCAATCAATAAATAAAATAAATAATTATGGAATTAAAAGATTAGTGAATAAGAGAATGTGGATACAACTATGGAGTTGGGTAGCCTAATAGGAAAATTCTTAGAATTAGATGTTGATACTACTTGTAAAATTTGGGAGACTTTGGATCAATACAATCAAGTCTACCCAATACTTTGCACCCTATATGATAACCTTGACCTTTCCTAACAACCAATGTGATGATACTAACTAGGGGGGAGGATTATCCAAGTAGTTGGTACGGTATTAAAGCTTGTTGATGAGACTCTTGATAGAGGTTCCAAGCTTCTAAAAAATTACAAGTATTAGAGAGTAGTAGAACACACGTAGTTTGATGAAAACTTATGAAGTCCTAATATACATGAATAGAATAAATGATGCAAATTGGAAAGATGAAATGATTTTTCCTAGTAAAAATAAGATATGATCTCAAAAATAATAGGGGATGTTAGTTACCACATGCAAAAATATAACAAAATATTTCAAATCTTGACTTATAGGCGAATTTCTAGAATAAACAATAGACTTTTATTCTTAAATCATGAGAAGAAAAGAGAACAAATGCAATAAATGGACCACTTTCACTCGACAAATATCTTCTAATCATATTTAGACCCCAAAGACTAATATAGACATGTGAAAAAAATTATACCTTAGAAATAGATGTGTTGGGCCTCAAGTCAAGAAATGACAACTTGGTGAGTAGCCTAGATCCTTCTTAACAACTAACAAGACAACCTAGGTCTCCTAGGGTAACCTTAATCTTGTCTAGCAATCAACAAAAACTTTAAAGGGAGCTTCTACGTCAGATTAAAGGAGTACTATCCTTCTTAACTAAGTTTATAAGTGTTCAAATTTCTCTATAAATGAACTACAAGTTGATAATGTGAGTGGAAACCCTAAGAATACTAATAATTAAAGGGGAGTATACCTTAGTCAATATCCTTATAGGTTCTCAAGATTAATCCACAATAACATATATGTGATAAATAAACTAATAAACTAATATATGCAATAGATTCATCCATATTCAAATCATAAACTATTAAAACCTAAGTGGTAATGGCAATGGATAATGGAAACAATGCAAACCAAGTGGTGTGGGAAAATAATTATAAAACAAGGTGGAAACATCAAATAAAAGGCTAATGTGCCTTCAAAGAGGACTAAAGTAAGAACTATAAAATATAAGTCTAAATTAGAATGATGAGGGTTTGATGCGAGAATGAAAAAAAATCAAAGAGGTAAATAAGAGTGAGAGCACATAAAGACAATACAAAGGTGATGGAAAATACAACACAAATGGAAAATGACAAGACGAGGGTTGAAATATAATGGAAAGGGATGAGGTAAAATATGAAAAGTAGAGAATTATTTTTGGTTGATGGATGCTTTGAAGGAAATTGAGAGGGAAATGTGGGACACATAAACGAAGGCTTGACACTGGAGAGGGAGAGAAGTAGGAGATGCAAAAATGGGATCAAATGGAAATGAAAGTGGACAAGGATGGATGAAATGGATGGAGGGAAGACGTAATAAGTAGAATCTATACAATATTAGAGAATTACATAAAAATAAAATAAAACCTAAAAATGGAATTGGCTCACCCATGGAAAGACCCTATAAATCAGCCACATGGTGATCAATATTTTATTACAACAATCTCTACATGGGCCTAATACAAATTATCCAAAATGTTGGAGATGAAGCTATCTAATTACTACAATTATTTAAACTCTATGGAATCATCATCTATGAGTAGAGATAGCCTAAACAATACACACAACTCAATAATTTACTTATTTTATGTAAAATTAAAGTAATGAATGCTTAATTTAAGGATCTTGATAACGGAACTTGAGGATAAAAATGTAGTAGGCAGGAATCCCTAGCAATTACTGAGTTTATATTTTGATTTGATGGAAATAGGATAAATAGTCAAGGCTAACCTAGTGTATGTCTAACCATGGGTAATGACCTTGAAGGCTAAACAAACTTAAATTTTTAGTACACCTATAGTTTGAAAGGGGTTATCTTACGATGGGTGGTTATTTTAAATGTAAGCTTGAAAAAGTAGGGTTTATAAAGGATAAATTAGGAATTTTGACATGGGATAGGGCTAGGCTCAACATTTAATGGTTTAATGAATGAGAAAAAGCGGGGATAAATTAAAGAAAAATTAAAGAGGGGATAAGGACATAAAAATAGGATGAAATTTAAACAAAATAAACAAATGTGAACACTAAACAAATTCATTGAAACAAGGAAAAGGGGACACAAATAAAGTAAATCATAGGAACAAGGAATAGGGGACATAGATTACTAGGAAAGTCGTAGGCTAGGAATAATGTGCCAAAACAAGACAAGAATACAAAAAATTTGACTTGGGCTAAAATGGACATAAAATTGAAATAATAAAGTTGTAGGATATATAATATTCATTAGTGAAAATACCAAATATTGAATCAATGTATATAATTGCATATTTTGAATAATAATATAGGAAATAAAAGTGTTAAAAGTATATTGTACTATTTTGAAACATGTGTAATCAAATGTATGTGAAAAGAAACAAGCATTGATGCAACAACATATACATGTAAGTAAGATGAATATGTAGAAAATGATACATTTCTAAGCACCATAAAGTTGATCCAAGTTAGGGTTTCATATTACATACACATCATAAGGAACATAAACCTGAAAAGGGGGAAAAGATACATGAAAGGGGAGACATCATAAACATAAAATCATTGTCAAAAAAGTTAGTAGATGTATCAAGAGAAGAATATGATTTATTTAAAGCAAGGGTATCATGATGGGTCATACATAAAGAAAGGATATTGGCATTGAGCTAGAGTTGTGCATCCATCATAGGTGAAGGTACTTAGGGATCAATATGAAATAAATTAGCTTTTAGATTTGGATGGTTGGTGTACAAATTCAACAAAATTAGATTAAAATTTAAAGATTGGAAGAAATTAAGAATCTAGAGAAAGATACTAAGTTGCTTTGAAGTGTTGGGGTCCATAAAAATGGAGGGAAACAAACCACTAATGAATATCTAGATCTAATAAATGATAAATGAATGAATCTAATCAAACCTTAATAAATGCCATAATAGTGTTGAGTGCAAAGTAAATGGGAGGGTAAGATTTCACACAACTTTGTTTATTGATTCTATGGTCAATAATAGGTGTTTTGTTGTAAAATGTGCTTGATGACCGAGATCTAAAATATGCTATTCAATCAACACATTTCTAACTATCATAAGTTTTCTTAGTGTTGTTTTACATCTAGACAAGGTAACACTCACAAATCTATTATAAGATACTTTATTAGGGTGCAGATCCATCATCTATTGCTTTGTGACAATTGTGCATCTATGAGTATGCTGATTCTTGAGGTGTGTGAGGCTAACAAGCATGTGGAGAAATTGTTTTGTGCAAAGGGAAGACTCAAAGCTTCCTCGATAACTAGTCAACTCACTTTTCTTGATGTACAATTTTGGCAAACACACCAAGCAAGTATGCAAGTGCCTAACTGCAGTGTAGTATTTGCTAATGTGATATTAATGCAAGCTTTGTGATGCTATATGAAGTAATGTGAATGTGATAACTTGTGATCAACCAATAATAACTAATGACGTAAGATTATACCTAAATGCAAGATCCTAGATGCTCAGCTCAAGGTATTTTAGCACACAGGATCACAAGTATATTTTCAAAATAGTCAGTGCAAAAAGCAAGAAAATGAAGTTAGAATTGGAAGGACTACCATGTGGGTGTGGTCTAATCTAGGGAACATGACTACATGCCTACGATCTAGTCTAAGAAGGTAAAATCCTAAGGGAAATGAATGGTATTATTTGTAAGACAATATAATAGCAAAAATGAATGATAGGTTCATGTTAGAGTCAACTTATACTTAAAACAAGTTAAACATTATGCATTACATTTAAAGTAGGATCAAAAGTAAGAGTAAAATGAATGGTAACAGGACAAAATAAATACTTTTTTCCCTATGATTTAAAACCTCCTTATATAAGGAACATATTTTCATATCTAACCTATGTTAGTTTTAGTTAGAAATAATATACAGATGGTGTTAATGATTGAATATAGGGGACCCCCAAATAGTGGCCCATCTCATCATTGATTTTGGAATGAAAGTGCTTAATTAAGAAAACATATTGTAAATATATATATATGTTATTGCTTTTTATTTATTGATATTATGGACACCGTAGTTTAGACACCTATAGATTCCTCTCAAAGATAAACTCATCAATTAAAAAACATCTTCACGAGAAATGTTTTAATATACTCTCCTCGTACACACATTAATTATAAAATATAGTGTGCCTTATGTTAAGGTACTTAACAAATCTTCCAACTTAGGAATAGACAAAGAGCAGAAGGTGACATTAAGTGCTCAGTTTATTTTGAATGGTAATACAAATAATCTGCTGTCTTACCCCACCATTGATGCACTGCAACACCCTTTTCTCTGAGAAAACCATAGAGTGCCAGGCACTCCCAATATGATCTCATGTGCTTCTGCTTCTTCTTATAGGGAGTCTGGTAATGACATTCAAGGAAGAGCTCATCAACAAGGTACAGGGCTCCAGTCCTCAGCATTTTAGGCACTAACTGAAATTCAGCTCCACCAACATCCATTTTCATAACAACAAAGTCATCTGCAGTCACAGTTTTGGTCAACCAGTCTGCCAAGTCCAATCCTCCTCTTGGTTGTTCTAGTAGAATATGTCCTAGATATTTCATTGCTGTCCTTTTCATTCATGGGGCACCCACTGGCCATTTCTGGGATCATTTCAATGAGGTTTGGTGCTAGGTCTACTTTTCTGAAAGCAATCACAGTGTCAAGCCCAAAAACACCATATCTTCTCAGATACACAGTTTTGAAATTAGGCATGAGCTCAAGAAGGCTGTTTAGATTCAATGCAGCTGCATCAAGTGAAAGATGCACAGCAAAAACACCCCCAATCTTGAGAGTTCGATCCACTTCAGCAATTGGAAAATAGGGATATGAAGATTTCACTGCACTCAACTCAAAGTCAAATAAGTTGTTATTAGCAAATCTGTCTTGTTGTATATCTTTTTCATAAACCACATCCAATCCAACAATTCCCAGAGTTTCTTCCTTGGATATTTTTCCAATTCCAAGGCACAGGGCCCTGTCCCCTGTCTTCAACAGCCCTTCAGACATCATATCTTGGAAAACCATGGACAATGTGTGACTTGACCATTGGGTCTGGAAAAGGGCCTCACTAGACAAAACAGTGTTGACAGCTGCATGATCTGACTCTGCAGGTCTGTTAGAGTTTGAATTATCACAGAAGAAGAAAAAAGTAGCCAAGGCCAGAAGCAAGAATACAGATCTTGCCATAATTCTCAGAATAGCAATGCAAGCCCATGATGGTCTTATCACAAATTGCATATCAGAGGAGGCTGGTAAAGGCATTCGCATGGACATTATATGGGCATTGCTGATTCTGCTTCTGTTCACCTTCTCTCTGTGGAAAATCAGCTTCTCCTCCCTACCCAAAGTCATCTTGAAGAAAACAGAGAATATAACAGTAATGATATTATAGACTCCTATCTGTTTGCAAAGATTGTTAGGGACCTTAAAAATTGATGAATTATAAGCCAGGGATAAAATGGAGAATTGTTTAACGAGTGCAAAACCTGGAAGAGGTATGGTTTCCACCCACAAGAGTAACAAGAATATGATGCATATTTCTTGTAGAAACAAACAGATAGCCGTCTAACAGGCTCTGTAATATTCCAGAGAATTCCATAGATATTCTATTATAATTCAAGCCATCTATCAAACCATTGAAAGAAAAATGAATGAATTGAACAAATAGAGAGTAAGACCTGCTACATTTATGTATAGTGAGATGAGCATGATTAGTGTCCACCCACCATAGCTATATCTGCTCTGCTCTATATATCATCTCCTCCCCTGCTTTCATTGTTTCTTCAGTTTTTCTCTTCTTTCCACCATCAATGGAACAAAACATGAGATCTGGGATTGGTATATGCACAAGAGAAATTACACTACAGGTTTATGGTCAGATTCCATAAAATCTGCTTCCCAATATAGTGTACATCCGATCTCATCCAGCTTTGTAAACATCAATAGAAGTTACAATAGATGGAATTTCTGCAACTTTTCTGGGCGAATCCACACTGTTAGCGTATTTAGTTGGAGGGTATGGTTGAACAAAGTCCTTACAAAGAGATATCCCGCACGTCTAAAATTCGTATTAGCACTCTACCCAGCCTTTCCCATTAAGTTATTTTTTGATTGGAACAAATATTAAATGACAATAATGTACCATATAACGTGTGCTGTCATCTTTAGATCTTATGCTTTAAACATATTATTTATAATTGTTTCGATAGGTAGTAATTAGTCTATAGGCTACATATAGTGTGGGTTTTGAATGGGAAATAAGTCTCACGCCTGCAAATCATCATTGTTGAGTCATCGGAAAACAAGTTTTAGCTGCCGTTTAATGGTAAACCAGCTGTCATTTAATGGTAAAAACCTCCAAAATCTCACTTATCACATAAAAGTCAGATAAATATTAATTTTCCAACTAGATGGAAACATTCTATTTCCATTCTGCTAATGTGCTTACTCTGGATGGCCTTTGGTGCCTTGTATTGATGGGACAACACCCTTGGTTTTGCTGCTTTTTATTTCAAAAACATTCTATTTTCATTTGCAATATTTTTTGTCAATTTGCATTGTTTTATGTTTTAAATCTGTATGCAAATATTTCAAAATGAGATAATACTTAATTTTTAGCATACTCTATAACATATTAACATACATATAATTTTCTATTGGCATAATCCTTGAACCTCCTTTAGATGCAAGTGCTAGTATAATATGTTATTTTTTTCTTACTATTAATTTATAGAATAAATATGACGATTCTTAAGTGACAAAATATGATCATATACATTATTTATTTTTTAATAATAAATATCTCTTATATTAATTTATAAAAAATATAATATACTTTTGAAAATAATTTATTTAGGTTTTCAAAAATTGTACTAACATAAAAATAAAATTTAATTAAAATTAATAAGAATCAATATGTTAATTATATCAATTGTAATGCACTTTCATTTTCATTGTTGTATATTTTATTTTAGATTCTACTTAAATTAAATTTAAGAAAAGTTTGAGACTGTATAAAAGTACAAATAAAAGTAAGATTTAAATGGAATTGGTACTTGTTGGTGCAATGATTGGTAGGAATTCAAGATCTAATCATCTAATATTGCAAATTTTAAGAGTTAAATTAGTTTATTAGAGTTAATTAAAAATTTGAAATTTTGACCAAAGAGGTTTTAGTCTAAGGCTCATGCTCCCATGTCAGGGAACAAAAAATCTTGTGGATGATATAAAACCTCCATTTTTCTAAGTTTAAACAAAATATTTAATATGTAATACAATTTTAATAGTTAGATTGTACAATTTAATTAGATGAATATTTTTTCTCAATAAATTACGGTCTTGGGGATTATTCCCTTTAGACTATAATTAACTAAAAATTACAAGATTTAGATTTTAAGCAATTTTAGGTTATGATACAACCCATAGAGTTTTTAAAATAGGAGAAGATTACAAAAAACCTATTGAAACATTAACAATTTACACTTCATATGGTAATGGACTATTTATCAACTTTATCTTTAAGAATCTCAACTATGAGCAAGCTCAACCAGTTAATGCCTTAAAAATCTCCAAACCCATTGCCTACTTTAAGAATGTTGCTCTTTTGAAAGATTGTTTTTTCGTTCTTGCCTCCTCTTGTGGCATACTTGTTACAATGAAAGCTCTCCATGAGCTATAGACAACACCATTCTTTATCAATAATTTCTCATCTAGAGGAGGAAGCCTTGCCTTGTGACCCATTGCTAAGATGACATTATTCAATCCATCAAGGAATTGAATTGATCAAATTTTCAGCCACTAATTTTATCACTTCCTTGTCTTCTTCAAGGTCTAGAAGCACTACTATGAATATTGATGAAATGTCAATATACACCCTATATTAGTGACTAGATGCCATGAATTCACTTGTTACAATGAAGGCTCTCCATGACCTATAGACAACACCATTCTTTATCAATAATTTCTCATCTAGAGGAGGAAGCCTTGCTTTGTGAACCATTGCTAAGATGACATTATCCAATCCATCAAGGAATTGAATTGATCAACTTTTCAGCCACTAATTTTATCACTTCCTTGTCTTCTTCAAGGTCTAGAAGCACTACTATGAATATTGATGAAATGTCAATATATACCCTATATTAGTGACTAGATGCCATGAATTCACTTGTTACAATGAAGGCTCTCCATGACCTATAGACAACACCATTCTTTATCAATAATTTATCATCTAGAGGAGGAAGCCTTGCTTTGTGAACCATTGCTAAGATGACATTATTCAATCCATCAAGGAATTGAATTGATCAACTTTTCAACCACTAATTTTATCACTTCCTTGTCTTCTTCAAGGTCTAGAAGCACTACTATGAATATTGATGAAATGCCAATATATACCCTATATTAGTGACCATAAAATGCCATTTATCTTTGGCTACCTGCCAAACAAACATAGGTATCAATTGGAAACATCAAAATTAGCTATGATGTGATTGCTATGGGGAGGAGCTTCACAATAAAGGGTGAAGGTATTCTATAATATATCATCATTATTTTGACCTTCGGAGGGATTAAAGGTTAAAATAAATGAAATCTTATAAATATTGGTTGATATAGTTTATCACAAATTTCCCAACTCTCTTAAATACAATTTCTAATTAATGTTTGATATTGCCATTTCATTTTTTATTGCTCCTTAATATTTTGTTTTATTTTTTACCATAAATTAGCTTTAAAGTTTATCATGGTTTTTTCAACCATGTCAATTGCACAATTAGCAAGCATATCCACTTCTAAGTTGATTTCCTTGAATATGTGTTGAATGAAATAGTTATCTAGTGAATTTAAGAATGACCAAACTTGCTGGAAGAAATTATTAAATTTCTAATTTTTCTTTTTAATTGCATTCACAATTATCATAGAATCTCCTTCAATTTCTACTTTTTTGCAACCATAAACATTGCATACTTGTAAATCTAGAATAAGGAATTGGACCTCTAGTTCTTTATTAGTTCTCTCCATAATTTTCTAGAAGTTGCTCCAATTAGTTTTCTTCATTTCTAATAATGCAACAAACTCCTAAAGCTCCTAAATTTCTTTTAGATGCTCCATCAAAATTCAACTTATACCAATCTTTGGGGGTTCTATTGAACTTATTTCCTAATATTTAAATCATCAACCCTTCCATCCCCATTAACAGGGGAAATTTTAAGTCCTTACCAATTTTTAATCATTTCATTGTCCCATAGTGAGAAATATATCCCTTTTAAATATTGTGAAGCTAATTTTCTATTTAAAACTTCAACCATTGTTGATTCCAATTCATTAAGAAAGATTGGTTCTTATAATTTTGTCCTAAGCTAATCTTCTATTTCTTTTTTTCCATATCTCCCAGATAATTATTGATGGATATATGATCCACGCGTTTGAAAAAATAAACTATTTTTAGGATGGTCCAAGATTGAAAGAGACTTAGAATTTTATTTGATAGAGCACTCTTCATCCCAACTTGACAAAATCACTTCCAACACGTTTGTGAAAATTGACAATTTAATAATCATTTTCATAATTTTTCTTACAAAATACATATCTTGAAGGACCGCTATAACCAAGTTTCTAAAATCTATTTGCTATTAGAATTTTCTTTTGAAGTCCACCCAAGTGAGGACCTCAAATTTGGGTAGACATAGTTTGTTCTAGTATAGATCTATAATAATAATAGTATTTTGTTCTATGGATTCTTCTACCATAAACCCAATCTTTGTTGAATATTCTCCATTATTTGAACAATTGCAATTTACTGTCTTCTTCATTTGTCAAAATTTTATTATTTATTTAGAATTTCTTGTAGTTCTAGTACATGATTTCAAAAATTTCCATTCCCACTTAATAACCTCATGTTTGTCAATAGGGCTCACATAATTTTCTACTTTTCCCCCAAACATTTGAATTTTTTTTTTTATTGAATTGAAATCTTCTAAAGAGTCTATTAACATGAAGCCATTCCATTAAACTTCCCCACAGTTAGCATTCCTAGTATTCCTTATTTCCCAAGTTAGATGATTAGTAATGATTGTTCTACTTGATAGTAGGAAACTCCATATACTTGAGCCCTTTGGGGTATTTGAAATAGTTAGAATTTTATTCAAACTCTAAGAATCTAGGTATTTATTTTCTATAATTCTTATCCATTTTAGATAGGTTTTGAATATATGTTTCAAAACAATTTTCCCCTTGGTGATTTGTGTTGTATATTCTAATTTCTAATACAAAATCTCTAAATAGCTTTTGGTTTGCATATAGTTTCTCGATCAAGTAATTAGTGAAATCTTTCTGCCCTCTAAATTAACTTACCAAAATAAATTTCTCATATTTTGTTCAACTATGTGACAATTTTTTAAGGGAATTTTAGGCAAGAAATCAAATATATTATAATAGATTATATGGTAGTTTTTAACATGAGAATTATTTCGGCTCGAGACAACCACCTACCTTTCTAGGATATCATCTTTTCATGCATGTTTTCATTTAGGGATCTCACAACTTAGTAGAACAGTAACCTCCAAATAGAGGGATGCCAAGGTATTTGTATGAAAGGTTTCCTAGTTTATATCCTAGGATGCTCATTATTTCCTTTTGTAATTTTAAATTTATATAGTAGAAGAATTTTTTTATTTTCAAGTGCCAACCTCTTATCTTGAAGCTCTCACATAGAATTTTAAAGTTTTCTTGATTGTTTTTTCTTCTATTTTCTTGGATGGACCAAAAAGCAATGTGTCATTAATAAATTATTGATGAGTAAGAGGGTTTACATCCTTTGTTGTAGTTATTCCTTCCCATTCACTTATATTAATTTCTTTTTGTATAGGTCTTCCTAAATCATTTTTCATAATGATGAAAAAGGAGGAAGAAATTACGTTCCCCTTTTGGAGTCCTCTAGAAGCTCCCAATTTTTTTTTCTAGATTTCCTTTTATTAGAATTGAATATGTTGGATCGACAATGAATTCGTAGACCCAATCCAACCATTGTTTATAAAAGCCAAAATTTTCTATTATTTTCATTAAAAATATCCAATCCACCTTAGTATAAGCTTTCTTAATGTTGAGTTTCAAAATCATGCTACTTCTTTGAATGAAATTTAAAGTGTATTTCTTCTTGAAAACTTATTACTCCATCTTTTATAGATTGACTGAGCACAAAACCACTTTGTCCTTCTGGTATAATTTTTGGAAGGAGTATTTTTTAACCTATTTGCAATACCCTTAGATAGAATCTTATAAATTGTATTACACAAAGATATAGGATGGTAGTCTTCAAAGTGCTTATTTTATAAATTTCAAAGATTAAATTAACTTTTTCTTTCCATGTATCCTCTTTAAAATATTGGATATCAATCAATCTTATTAAATAGTAATAGAATTGAAATTTCTAATATTTTTTAAATTTTTGGAGATCACGATAAGATTATATGACAAATTATCTTTTTAGTACTTGCAATAGACATAGTACAATAAGTTTGGATTTTATTAGTTAACTAGCTATTAATAATTTAATTTTCACCCAATCAAAAATAATATTTAAAAAAAAAAAAAATTCAATTGTGTAAAGTCAACTTGTAAAATATTTAAATTTACAAATTATAAAAATTATTTCTTATGCATATGATTGGTTAAAAATTTGTGTGTGTTATTGATGGATTTGTAGGGAAAGCAAGGTAAAGATTTTTTTAAAGAATGATTTTTTCATTTTTGCTTTATAAAGTCATTTCATTAAATCTTTCTAAAATAAATAAATGTTACTTATTTTGACCTTTTTTTAAGAATTCTTTTTTTATGGGAGCCGACTAACTCCTAGACAAAAAGCACCTATGCACATACAAAAACACATGAAAAACATACATAACAACATACATGGAAACATACATAACATGATGAGACATCGTGGTGTGGGGCTCGCCAGACGGGCGATCGGTGAGTAAATCGACAGATGAGAGCAAACGTCCGACGATGGTTAGGCAGGAGTTAACGGCGCCATCAGGTGGGTTTTCCCACTTGTTGCCGGGCGAAAAAGGCGGGCGACTTAGCTTTTTCATGAAGTTTCTTTTGTCTGGCGTGGGAAAAGTGGAAGGGAATGACATGGGCCTTTTCTATTTCGAGAAAGAAAGGTGAAAATACTATTTGTTTCCAGTCTGCACATTGAAAGGGAAAGCTGAAGGTTTGAGTGCATGTGGATGAGTTGGAGGAGAAAAGCGAGCAAATCGACGTTGTAAGTTGAAGTTTGGAGTGCATGTGGAGGATTTGGAGGAGAATACTAACCAAATCGAGGTGAGGGGTAATTTGGTTGGAGGTAGAGGGTTTTACAAGACCTTTTAATTTGTAATTTGGGAAACAGAATGTGGAGTATTTCAGTTACTTGAATGTCCTTGTTTAAATATATGAATGTCTTCAAAATCACACATTCCATTGTTGTGTTTAAATTTTAGTCAATTAAAAAAAAATGCACAAAATAATTGTAAATGGGAAACACAGTGGTTTCAGTTATTTGAATCTCCTTGTTTAAATGTAAAGGGTTGTCTCATGGTGGGTTGCTTGCTTCTTAACACCCACAGTTTTGCAACATGGAATGTTACAAAATAGTATGAATGTCTTCAAAATCACACATTCCATTGTTGTGTTTTAATTTTAGTCGATTGAAAAAAAAAGTGTACAAAATAATTGTAAATGGGAAACACAATGTTGGGTTTCAGTTATTTGAATCTTCCTATTTAAATGTAAAGGGTTGTCTCATGGTGGGTTGCTTGCTTCTTAACACGCACGATTTTGCAACATGGAATGTTACAAAACAGTGTGAATGTCTTCAAAATCACACATTCCATTGTGTTTTAATTTCAGTCGATTGAAAAAAAAAGTGCACAAAATAATTGTAAATGGGAAACACAGTATTGGGTTTTAGTTATTTGAATCTCCATGTTTAAATGTAAAGGGTTGTCTCATGGTGGGTTGCTTGCTTCTTAACACCCACAGTTTTGCAACATGGAATGTCGCAAAACAGTATGAATGTCTTCCAAATCACACATCCATTGTTGTGTTTAAATTGAAGTCGATTGAAAAAAAAAGTGCACAAAATAATTGTAAATGGGAAACACAGTGTTGCATTTCAGTTATTTGAATCTCCCTATTTAAATGTAAAGGGTTGTCTCATGGTGGTTTGCTTTCTTCTTAAAAACCATAGTTTTGCAACATGGCGTATTACAAAAAACTATAAATGTGTTCAAAATCACATATTCCATTGTTGTGTTTAAATTTTGCATGATTGAAAAAAAAGTGCAGAAAATAATTATAATTGGGAAAACACAATGTTGGGTTTCAGTTATTTGAATCTCCTTGTTTAAATGTAAAGGGTTGTCTCATGGTGGGATTCTTGATTCTTAACACCCACGGTTTTGTAACATGGAATGTTACAAGACAATATGAATGTCTTCGAAATCACATATTCCATTGTTGTGTTTAAATTTCGCACCATTGAAAAAAAAAAGTGCACAAAATAATTGTAAATGGGAAACACAGTGTTGGGTTTCAGTTATTTGAATCTCCCTATTTAAATGTAAAGGGTTGTCTCATGGTGGGTTGCTTGATTCTTAAAACACCCACGATTTTGCAACATGGAATGTTACAAGATAGTATGAATGTTTTCGAAATCACATATTCCATTGTTGTGTTTAAATTTCGCACCATTGAAAGAAAAAAGTGCACAAAATAATTGCAATTGGGAAAACATAGTGTTGGGTTTCAGTTATTTGAGTCTCCTTGTTCAAATGTAAAGGATTGTCTCACGATTGGTTGCTTGCTTCTTAACACCAACGGTTTTGCAACATGGCATGTTACAAAACACTATAAATGTGTTCAAAATCACATATTCCATTGTTCTGTTTAAATTTTGCATGATTGAAAAAAAGTGTAGAAAATAATTATGGGAAAACACAATGTTGGGTTTCAGTTATTTGAATCTCCCTGTTTAAATGTAAAGGGTTGTCTCATGGTGGGTTGCTTGATTCTTAACACCCATAGTTTTGCAACATGGAATGTTACAAGACAGTATGAATGTCTTCAAAATCACATATTCCATTGTTTTGTTTAAATGTTGCATGATTGAAAAAAAAGTGCAGAAAATAATTGTAATTGGAAAAACACAATGTTGGGTTTCAGTTATTTGAATCTCCCTGTTTAAATGTAAAGGGTTGTCTCATGGTAGGTTGCTTGCTTCTTAACATCCATATTTTTTCAACATGGAATGTTACAAAACAATATGAATGTCTTCCAAATCACACATTCCATTGTGTTTTAATTTCAATCGATTGAAAAAAAAAGTGCACAAAATAATTGTAAATGGGAAACACAATGTTGGGTTTCAGTTATTTGAATCTCCCTATTATGGAATATTACAAAACTGTATGAATGTCTTTAAAACCACACATTACATTGTTGTGTTAAACTTTCGCATGATTGAAAAAATCAAGTGCAAAAAATAATTGTAATTTGGAAAACACAGTGTTGGTTTTTCAGTTATTTGAATCTCCTTGTTTAAATGTCAAGGGTTGTCTCATGGTGGGTTGCTTGCTTCTTAACACCTATGGTTTTGAAACATGGAATGTTACAAAACAATATGAATGTCTTCAAAATCACACATTCCATTGTTGTGCTTAAATTTCACACGATTGAAAAAAAAAGTGCACAAAATAATTACAATTGGGAAAACACAGTGTTGGGTTTCAGTTATTTGAATCTCCATGTTTAAATGTGAAGGGTTGTCTCATGGTGGGTTGCTTACTTCTTAACACCCATGGTTTTGCAACATGGAATGTTAAAAAATAGTATGAATGCCTTCCAAATCACACATTCCATTGTTGTGTTTAAATTTCGCATGATTGAAAGAAAAGTGCACAAAATAATTGTAATTTGGAAAACACAGTGTTGGGTTTTAGTTATTTGAATCTCCTTGTTTAAATGTAAATGGTGTCTCATGGTGGGTTGCTTGCTTCTTAATACCCACGATTTTGCGACATGGGATGTTACAAGATAGTATGAATGTCTTCAAAATCACACATTCCATTGTTGCGTTTAAATTTTTGCATGATTGAAAAAAAGTGTACAAAATAATTGTAATTCATAAAACATAGTGTTGGGTTTTAGTTATTTGAATCTCCTTGTTGAAATGTCAAGGGTCATGTCATGGTGGGTTGGTTGCTTCTAAAAACCTATGGTTTTGCAACATGGAATGTTACAAAACCATATGAATGTCTTGAAAATAACACATTCCATTGTTGTGTTTAACTTTCACATGATTGAAAAAATCAAGTACAAAAAAGAAATGTGATTTGGAAAACACAGTGTTGGGTTTCAATTATTTCAATTTCCTTGTTTAAATGTGAAGGGTTGTCTCATGGTGGGTTGCTTGCTTCTTAACACCTACAGTTTTTGAACATGGAATGTTACAAAACCATATGAATGTCTTCAAAATCACACATTCCATTGTTGTGTTTGAATTTCACATGATTGAAAGACAAGTGCACAAAATAATTGTGATTTGGAAAACACAGTGTTGGGTTTTAGTTATTTGAATCTCCTTGTTTAAATGTGAAGGGTTGTGTGATGGTGGGTAGCTTGCTTCTTAACACCCATAGTTTTGCAACAAGGAATGTTACAAAACAGTATAAATGTCGTCAAAATAACACATTCCATTGTTGTGTTTAAATTTCACAAGATTGAAAGAAAAGTGCACAAAATAATTGTAATTTGGAAAACACAGTGTTGGGTTTTAGTTATTTGAATCTCCTTGTTTAAATGTAAATGGTGTCTCATGGTGGGTTGCTTGCTTCTTAACATGTAGGGCATTGCAACATGGAGTTTTACAAAATAGTATGAATGTCTTCAAAATCACACATTCTATTGTTGTGTTTAAATTTTTGCATGATTGATAAAAAAGTGCACAAAATATTTGTAATACGGAAAACAAAGTGTTGGGTTTCAGTTATAAGTACATTTTATTTGTAGCTTTGGAGCAACTGCTTCCTTATCAACCCTTAGGACAACAATTTCCATTTTTTGGATAGAGTTTTGAGTGTCTTCAATACTTGTTTATTGCTTTGCATCCACTCTTTTCTTAGCTTTGAGAGTGTCTTTCTTATTAGAGAATGCATAGGTTTTTTGTTTGATAAGTTATTTACAAAACTTGTCTACCTTTTCACATATGGCTTTCATGTCTCCAGCCAACTGTTTCTCTCTTTTTAGAATGAAACCTTTTCTTGTTTACACAATACAAATGTAATGAAAGGATTATCTTCAAAATATATAACAAGTAGATCAGCTAGATTAAAAATTGTGTTTCAAATTTCTCTAATTAATAAACTATTGGCATGTTGGAAAACACTGTGGGTTGTAGTTTCTATATGTTTGCTTGTTGTAAGTTGAAAGGTGGAATTTTTTGCTTTTGTGCTCGATGTTCTTTTTTTGGTCATGTTTAGTTTTATGTTCACAGATGTTTGACTTCATTGAGTCATTTTTTTATCACCAGATGCAAAGATCGTGTTTTTTCTTTTCACATTGCTGACATCCATAAAAGTAATTACATGTCATTATTCACGTTAGGCTTATAGGCTACATAAAAAGTTGCAAGTTGGACTTCCCATCCTGTTGTTAAACCTTCACTTTATTAGTTCATGAATTGTCATATACGCTTTTGTTGGTCATGTTAAGTCACCCCAAATGGAAGGGTCGATATCACAACATGCCTGCTCAGGTAAAACAGGTTTGTACACCCCATATACTATGGCATCTTAGTCTTCTTTCACGTGAGGTTGTGATTTTACATGTGGTCTTTATGTTCACTTTGAGGTTAAAGTAGACACTGTGTTTTCCAACATGCATTGGTTGACATCATGGTTGATAGGAAAATCTACACATGTATGAATTCCTTGATTCGCTCCATTACTGATTCATGATTTTTTCAACAGATGCAATTTTTTTTAATTCTTTTGGCGTTGCTAGCAGCAATGGATGCACATTTATTTACATAGAAGGTTGTTCTAAAAGGTTTCGATTACCCTCTAACCTTTCCTCTCCATTAACGCATACACATGCACCACAACCAAGGTATCTTCGCTAATACATCTATTCTTGTAACTATATAATTAATTGCATAGTGTTATGCACATTACACTCATACACCACATACAAAGTTGCAGGTTGAACCACTCATCGTGTGGTTCAACCTTCACTTCCTTTTTTCATGAATTTCTAGATGTGCCTTTGCTGCAAATGTTAAGTCACCCTAAACGGAAGGCTGAATATCACAACAATGCCTCCTCAAGTAAAAGAGGTTTGTACACCCCATATTCTTTGAAATCTTTGTTATATTTACATGTGGGGTTGCAGTCTTTATGTCAGCGTGGAGGTTCATCTACACACTATGTTTTCCAACATGCATTCACTTACATCATGGTTGATATAAAATTTTACACCTTTATACCTTTCCTCATTCTCTCCATTACTAATTCATCATTTTTTCAATAGATGCAAGAAACATGATATCATTTTGGCATTGCTAGAAGCAACGAATGCACTTATTCTTTTTACATACAAGGTTGTCATGAAAGGTTTTGCTTTCCCTCTAACCCTTCCTCTCCTTTAACACTTACACACGTAGCACAACCAATGTATCTTCCCATGATAATACATTGGTTGTTGCTATTGTATAAGTAATTACATACTGTGATGCATGTTACACACCTACACCACATACAAAGTTCTAGGTTGAACCACCGATTATGTGGTTCAACCTTCACTTGTTTATTTCGTTAATTGCTAGATGTGCTTTTGCTCATGTTAAGTCATGTGAAATGGAAGGTTGAATATCACAACATGCCTCCTCAGGTAAAAGAGGTTTGTACACCCCATATTCTTTGAAATCTTTGTTATATTTACATGCGGGGTTGCGATCTATATGTCAGTGTGGAGTTTCATCTACACATTGTGTTTTCCAACCTGCATTCGCTTACATCATGGTTGATAGAAAATTTTACACCTTTATACCTTTCCTCATTCTCTCCATTAATGATTCATCTTTTTTTCAACAGATGCAACAAACATGTTATCATTTTGGCATTGCTATAAGCAATGGATGCACTTATTCTTTTTACATACAAGGTTGTCATGAAAGGTTTTGCTTGCCCTCTAACCCTTCCTCTCCTTTAACATTTACACATGCAACACAGCAAACATATCTTCCCATGATAATACATCTATTGTTGCTATTGTATAAGTAATTACATACTGTGATGCATGTTACACTCCTACGCCACATACGAAGTTCTAGGTTGAACCACTGACTGTGTGGTTCAACCTTCACTTGTTTATTTCGTTAATTGCTATATGTGCTTTTTCTCCTCATGTTAAGTCATGAAAAATGGAAAGCCGAATATCACAACATGCTTCCTCAGGTGAAAGAGGTTTGTACACCCCATATTATCTAAATTTTTTCTTATATTTACATGTGGGGTTGTGGTCTTTATGTCAGTGCAGAGGTTCATCTACACGCTGTGTTTTCCAACCTACATTTGCTTACATCATGGTTGATAGAAAATTTTACACCTTTATACCTTTCCTCATTCTCTCCATTACTGATTCATCTTTTTTTCAATAGATGCAACAAACATGTTATCATTTTGGCGTTGTTGGAAGCAATGGATGTACTTTTTTTTTTGCATACTAGGATGTCATCAAAGTTTTCCTTGTCATTTTTTGTTGTTGTTGTCTATGTCCACTTGTATGTTTAGATGGACTATCTGATTTCCAGCTTGCGTTTGTGTTATATTGTATGTGTAGCTTGATTCAATTTATCACCTTTTATTTTCCTCCATTGAAGCCGACAACCTCCTATTGGTTTCACGTGGGTGACAACAATGCAAGCACATTTTATTTATGTTTAATGAATGATTTATTTCTTTTTCTTCACACAATCCACACTAATTTTAAATATTCATCCAATGTTGTCCTTTCCTAGAATGGGCAAAGGTTTGAAATGGAAGAAGCAAGATGAATTGTAGGTGCAAGATGTACAAAATGGAGGCTCTCCTTTTTCCTTTTCTGATTTGGAATGGGCTGCTATTTCTGTCAACAAGGATAAGGTCCCTAACCTTATTGTAACAATTCCTCATATGAGACTTGATGATTTCATTCGTGGTGAAATGTCTGTTGAAGGTTTTGAAACTAAATTTGTGTACAATAAAACAAGAGAACCTACCACCACGTGTGCCCTCGACAACAAAACTTATGGCAAAACATTTTTTTATCAGAGGTTTGTATCTTTTGACATTCATTTGTATGGTCGAATGATATTTTACTCTCTCTTGCTTCAACATGATGAGATGATTCCTTTTTCGCAGCTACTAGTGTCAATAGGGCCCTCCAGACAACAAATCCCAATCTCCACTAGAGAAGAAACCACATAAGACGTTTATACAAATGCGAGGTTGTCAATACCACTTCATGGTAAAGGTTATGAATGGAAAACCCAATGTTGCCTATACTATCTACAAAGAAATGTTCCATGTTGATAAAAATAGTCAATTTTTCCATGGCATTCATGACACAAGTGGAGATAAGCATTCTATGTTTGCCACTAATCTATCCGTGGAGTGCAAGAGCTCTATTGAAAGCCTTTTACTGATGGACGTTAGTGTCAATGCAATAATGGATAAACACATTAGCGATCCTATCTTATGTGGCATGATGTCAAAGAGAGATCAATTCCTTACAAGAAAGGATGTAATGAATGCTTGGTGAAAGGTGTGTTCTACTCATGCACAAAAACACAAAGTCGATTCGACAAGTATCCTACTATGGAGTGGACAGGACTTTCACAACTTCTACTTTCAACGGCCCGATGGGAACAATACACCTTTTGTTATCGGGGTTCAGACTCCATGGATGTTGGATAGGATGGTTAACCACTTGCACAATTCAGTCATCTCGATGGATTCCACGTTTGCAACTAACAAATATGGGGTGAGGCCTTACAAACATTGAAAAATATTTCTTCATTTTTTCAATGATCTTGTTGACTATAAACCTAACAATGCTCATGCTAAGTTGTTATGTCTACAGTTTCCAATATTGTATACTCTGCTCGCTTTCGACAAGCAACAAAGTGGTGTGCCGGTTGCGTGGGTAGTCTCCTCACGAAACAAGATTGATGACATCTCTGCATGGCTATGCGTATTGCATGACCATGGAAGAAGAGCCAGACCCGACTGGAGAATCAATGTATTTTTGACCAATGATGCGACTGCAGAAATCCAAGCCATACAATATGTGCATCCCTTCGTTCATTTTTGTACCTTTCTCATTTTCTATTTATTTTCAATGCCACTTTCTGATGCAGATGAGCGGTAAAAAATAACATTTGTATTGTCTATTAGGGTTTTCTTTCAATGTCGTGTGCTTCTATGCCTTTGGCATGTCAAAAGGGCTTGGCTGAAGAATGCATATAAGTATGCAGCCAAGGAAAGGGCAACTGTTATGTAAATTTTGTGTTGGAAACATATGAGCAGATATTGAACAAGAGTGTTTTGATGAAAGTAAGGGTTGTCAACAAACAAGAAGGTGAACTTCAAACCATTCTTTTGTTACAGTTTGCATCAAATAAGAAGTGAGTCACAACCCAATGTGTTTTCCATCATGCAACTGATGTGTGCATTTTGTGTTCCAAACATATGAAAAAATATTGAAATGGAATGTTTGGTGAAAGCAAGGGTTGTCATAAAAAAAGGTGAACTTCAAAACATTGTTTTGTTAAATTTTGCATAAAAGAAAGTGGTCATTCAACAAGAATTGAGAAGGGAGTCACAACCCAGTGTGTTTTCCATCATGCAACTATTATGTGCATTTTCTGTTGGAAACATATGAACAGATATTGAAATGGAATATTTGCTGAAAGTAAGGTTTGTTAAAAATTATGAAGCTCGACTTCAATGCATTGTTTTCTCACAGTGTGCATAATAGAAAGTGCTAGTTGCATGTGCTTACACTTGTAAGTAAGTTTGACATAAATAATAAGACTTGAGGTGGCATTTCCTACCATTATTTGATAGCATTTGACATTGTCTGTAATGAAATTTTACATGGCAACAAAAAGTGTCATGAAATATGCAAGAACATGATCTTATATTTTATTTAATTAAGAGTAGTAAACACTTTTGACCCGGAGCCATGAACCAGTGAGGTCACAAACGGGGACCTCATCCCCAATATAAATTGTCAAAAAGTAAACCCCAAAGAGATTGGAGCCTTGATGGCAAGATTAACAATACAACTTAACAATCGCACAATGGAACTCTTGGAAAATGACCGTATTCTTCAAACATACCAAAGTACTGTAATTCCACACGATAATTGATAAAAAATTACAGGATCACAAATAATGTAATTCCACACCATAATTGTTCAATAATTACATGATCAAAGATAATGTAATTCCACACCATAATTGTTCAATAATTACACGATCAAAGATATTGAAATTTCATTACATTTGTAAGTAAGATGACATACATAAGTAAGTTTTTGTAAAAAAGTAACTAACATAGGAAAATGGGTAAAAGCACAAACTTGTGTCACACTTTTGGCCAAAAAATTATTTCCAAGCTAAATGGTTTCAGCCGGTAACTATTTGGTCGAGAGGGTTTCAGCCGAAGCCATGGGGCAGTGACATGGTGCCTAGGTGGTGGCACCTTTTTGACTGAGTAGTTTTGGGCTGAAAGCTACTCGGCCGATAAGGTACCAACTGAAACTGTCCAAATAAAAAATAAAAAAAAATCACAGCCTGAGCATTTTGCATGCTTGGGAAAAAGCGTTTTGGACAAGAGCTCATCGACTGAGGTCACAATTAACAGCTCCCATATATACCCAGGTCCTTGTTATCTATCATATATGTGTGATTTTGTAGCTCTGTGGGATGTATTTCATTTTGGAGTTTTGTTGAAGTATTTTGAGCTAGGGTTTGATTTATTGGTTGAATGAAATTCAAAGGGTTCCATTTTATTGGCTGAATTTGTTGAAAACTTGTGGTGTTTTTTATTTTCATGAAGGAAATGCCTATGCTTTGTGATTAGTAATGAATATAACTCGTTGTTTATCAATGATTTAATTTTTTGTGGTGGGTTAAAAATTTGGGGTTTTGTCTATCAATAATTTATTGGTGAAAAAATTTGGGGTTTTGATTTGTAACAGTGATGTATATCTTATTTTGAGTATGTCAGATACAGTTATCATATGGGTATAATTCATTTGAAAGAGAGGGCTAGTAAAAGTGGTTGCAAAAATCTTACATTAGAGAAAAATCTATACACAATGAGACACAAGTCAATTATAAAATGGCAGTGGATTCATAGTAATGGGTAAAACTATTAAACAAGTTTAGGGCTTTATTATTTTGATTTTGGGTAAACAAGCCTGCTAGGCATCAAGTGCAACCTAGTCTTTCTACTCCAGGAAATTCTTCTTTTTGAGACATACTCTTTTACCTGACAAAAATGACATGATTATTTTTTGTATCAAACAACCCAAATTGAACATAAAAATCATTCAATGCCCAACAAGAATATCTGACTAAGCCAAAAACACGACCACCTACTGCACATAACCTAAAAATCAAAACAAGCCTAGAACAGTAACAGGTAAACAATATAATAACTTCGAGCTAGAATTGAAATTTGTTGTATAGATTACAATTGCAAAGCCCAAGATGAGTTAGTGGGTGCCCTTTCTTTTACGTCAAATGTATACCCAATTCATATCATGTTCTCAACTTTATGAAATAGGATGAAGAAGCACATGCTTCAAAATACATGGAATAGTTGGAAATATCAGAATAAGGTGTTACTGAACATCAAACTTCACAATATGTACAAAATTCAAAAATTGTGCAAGGATAAAATATCACCTACCCTTATTTATGATCGAGAAAATGGGTTCTTGAACTCTAAATCATCTAGTTTCCTAATTTGAGCATAAACATAAAGAACTCAACAATGAAAAACAACACTATTGAAAAACATAAGGACAATGAAAAACAAATGCATCCCAAGAACATTTTATTATTCACAAATTCTTGCTATCTTCAACAAGGAATTACAATTCGTGTCACACACTATTTCCTTAGATGATGGAATTTCAAGTTTAACTGATGTCGTGCACTCCTAAAGGATACTCAACTAGCCAATTATACTATTAATTAGTGTAGGGTAAGTATCATCTAGACAACAAATTTTGGATAAAAGGATAGATTGCTCATAAATCTCTTTCCTCTATTAGGAAAGGATTTTAATGAATTAAAAAATATGAATGCATTCAAATCATTTCTTGATAGCTACTAATGAATTATTTCCACAGTCCAGTCCTAACAAATTGACAGAAATTGGTACCATTTCTCAACTTTTGTTGACAGTTTTCCGACAAACTATAGAACAATTAACATGCATTAAAATTCCATTGAGTCTTCTTAAAATGCAAGAGTCAAGCTCAAAAAACTATCCACAAATGGCATGTAGTGTTATTGTGTTTCAAGCATCCTTCACACATTTTATACTATGTTTTTATCACAATCACTTTCAAAGAAACATAAAGAATCCTATGCAACTTCAGTAGAAATATGGGAAACTATCATCCACCAGCATGATGATCTATATGAACCATAACATTATGACTGAACTATCATCAACTCGTTGTCACTGTTATTCCCAACATTATAAGTTCTCAAAATTGAAAACCCCAAATTTCTAGTTCACCATGTGTGCATGTACATGTATACATGTTTTTATGTACATGTGTGTATATATATGTGTATGTATGTACATGTATACATTATGTACATAATGTGTGGGTACATGTGTGTACATGTATGTATGTATTATATATGTATACATGTGTATGTGTGTATGCATGCATGTATGTATTATATATGTATGTGTATGTGTGTATGCATGTATGTATGCATATATATACATACATGTATGTGTGTATGTATGTACATGCATACATGTGTATGTATGTATGTACATGTACATGTGTATGAATACATATGTATGTATGTATGTATAAATATATGTATGTATACATGTACGTGTGCATGCACATATATATATTTATGCGTGTACATATTTATGTATATACATATATACATATGTATTCATACACATGTACATGTATGCATATATACATGTACATAAATATTTATATGTATGTACATGTACATACACACATACACATGTATATGCATACATATGTACATATATACATGTACATATTGTATGTTTTAGTTTTGAAACTTGAAAATATTGTTTAATTTAAATATATATTTGTTTTGGTTTTGAAAAAATCAATTTAAATTTGTTTTTAACATCACATTTATCTTTTGTTTTAATGATATGTGATCTCTATCTATTTGTACACACACACACACACACACACACACACACACACACACACACACATATATATATATCATGGCCAATGAGGGATCTCATCATTCCCCTCATTATGAGCAAGATTGCTCAAAGTAGATCAAATTTATTTCAGGATAGTATTGCTAGATTAGACAATATATAAAATGTTTAGGCAAACCAATTCCTAACTCTAATTTGGCTAATCCAAGATGGAATTCACTATTAGACGAGGAGATTTATAAAATGATCAAGAACAATTGATCATACAATCCTTATGATGAAATCAACATTGGCGGAGTTTATTTATCTCTTGCCGAGAGTGCGGAATAGTGAAACATAGAGAAGTTTCAAATTAGTTTCAAGTGAAAATGTGTTATCATGTCCCCAACATAGAGGAAAAAATAAAATTAGAGGATATGTGGTTACGAGGTGTGTAGATCATCTTGTTGCACCATTCATATACCCTAGATGGTTGGAAACACATCATAGATGGCATCACAATGATGAGTTACCATAGTATTTTGTCAAATAGTTATATGCTACTTTCATTTTACATAGCAGAATTGGACTACACATCTTATCCCAAGCATGTTGGCCAAGGTAAAGGCCATTTTTCTAAAAAACCACAATTTAGACGTGCAAATTTACCACCGCCTGTGGACAAGAGGGCATTAGTTGGCCCAAACCTTTTGGTTTTACCAAAACGTTTGGAATTGGTAGCAGTAGGGGAGACAACAACAGGCTCCACTTAGAGGCATATTTTTGATAACATTGCCTCTATTACGACGCAGATTGATCAGATTTCATCTGATCAAGTTGGTAGATACTTATAAAGCCCATGGATTAGCCTTCCTCCCACTGAGGCTACATCTACATCGTATGATCCATTTATTCATGCTGATCTACCTACTCTTTCAGATATCGAGTAGATGACCCACACGACTTTGCATAATAGGTGTAGAGTCTTAGTTTTGGATTTAGTGGTAGCATATCAAGTTATCAGTGAGGACCATGCGATCCCTATTGACCAGGTACAAAACTTTATTAGACGACGATATCCTGGTACACATACGATCCATGAGGTGGCAAATGTAGAGGATAATCCACATCATCCTATAGGTTCCCATAAGCATCATGTTTCCATTGATCCTTTAGCTTGTATAGGTAATCATCAAGATGTTATAGGTCATGTTGAGGCTACTAGCACAACACCTGATGTTGTCGATGGGACATACAGTCAACTTCCTTTTGGTAATGATATGGTTGTACATGCTACAAATCCCCAGGTTGTGATGTATTTACATTCTCGTAATCTTAGTGATATTGGTAGAGCCATCGATTAGGAAAACTAGGTACTTGAATATAATTTTTTATACATATAAAATTGTGTTCTAAAAAATTATATATATACATGTAATGCATTTTAAAGTCTAGAGTTGTTTAACTCCTAATTGAAATTGTGTACTTGGAAATTTTAAGCAGTATGGTGATTTTCCGGACTTTGGAAATTTGGCGCATGATGGCAATCTTGCGGAGTATGCAGCTGAGGTACATTTAAATTTAATAAAAAAATTAATTAAACTTGATGTAAGTTTGAACACACTGAACTTGTACATTGTAGTTTTAGATAGTTTTACATATATGTGTACACATATATATAAAATACAATTAAAAATTAAATTTAAACATGTGTATACTTGAACACATGAAGGGGTTGGGATGAGGCTTAGGCCATAGATCGGAAGATCTTGGATCGGGCCATGGATCCACACATCCTGGATCAGCAGAGGGATCAGTCCATGGATCAAGGGAGTTATCGGGTCTTGGATCAAGGGAGAGATCAAGCCATGGATCAAGGTAGAGGTCAAGGGAGAGATAGAGGGATAGATCAAGCCAGAGATCTGATGATTCTATCCATACCAGACATCCTTCTCTTTGAGATCTGTTTTACATAGATTATTACATGTTTGAGATCAGATTATTATGCTGGAGACACTTTTTATGATTTATAGTATTGAACATTTGTACATACACTTATGTTTTATGGTACATATACTTGTTATAATTTACATCACATTCATACATTTATGTTTTATGGTTTGAATAGGTTTGTTATATACGTGCATTATTATGGTTTGAACACTTGTTATATCTATAAATATATCGTGCATTATTAATTTGTACATATGGTTTTATTTATTTAGCAAGTGAACTTGAGTACCTTTAAATTTAAATTTATTATATGTATATGTTTTGTTCAAATGCACTTGTATAGATCTATTTACATCGAGAGATCAAAATGTTGGACTATCTAATGGTTGAGCTATTTGTAAATTTAAAAATATGGACATGCACATGTAATTATACATACATGAACTCATTTTGTTATCGATATGGGAATACAAAATTATGTCAAG
>VDFB02000661.1:0-13969 GCA_007258455.2 Sequoia sempervirens | reverse complement strand
ACCTACCCTTATTTATGATTGATAAAATGGATTCTTGAACTCTGAATCACCTAGTTTCCTAATCTGAGCATAAACATAAAGAACTCGACAATAAAAAACAACACTATTGAAAAACATAAGGACAATGAAAAACAAATGCATCCCAAGAACATTTTCTTATTCAAAAATTCTTGCTATCTTCAACAAGGAATTACAATTCGTGTCACACACTATTTCCTTAGATGATGGAATTTCATGTTTAACTGATGTGCAGTCCTAAAGGATACTCAACTAGCCACTTATACTATTAATTAGTGTAGGGTAAGTATCATCTAGACAACAAATTTTGGATAAATTGATAGATTGCTCATAAATCTCTTTCCTCTATTAGGAAAGGATTTTAATGAATTACAAAACATGAATGCATTCAAATCATTTCTTGATAGCTGCTAATGAATTATTTCCACAATTTAGTCCTAACAAATTGACAAAAATTGGACCATTTCTCAACTTTTGTTGACAGTTTTCCCACAAACTATAGAACAATTAACATGCATTAAAATTTCATTGACTCTTCTTAAAATACAAGAGTCAAGCTCAAAAAACTATCCACAAATGGCATGTAGTGTTATTGTGTTTCAAGCATCCTTCACACATTTTATACTGTGTTTTTATCACAGTCACTTTCAAAGAAACATAAAGCATCCAATGCAACTTTAGTAGAAATATGGGAAACTATCATCCACCAGCACATGATGATCTATATGATCCATAACATTATGACTGTTATCATCAACTCATTGTCACTGTTATTCCCAACATTATAAGTTCTCAAAATTGAAAACCCCAAATTTCTAGTTCACCATGTGTGCATGTACATGTATACATATTTCTATGTACATGTGTGTACATATATATGTGTATGTGTGTACATGTATACATTATGTACATAATGTGTGCGTACATGTTTGTATGTATTATATATTTATACATGTGTATGTGTGTATGCATGCATGTATGTAATATATATGTATGTGTATGTGTGTATGCATGTATGTATGCATATATATACATACATGTATGTGTGTATGTATGTACATGCATACATGTGTATGTATGTATGTACATGTACATGTGTATGAATACATATGTATGTATGTATGTATAAATATATGTATGTATACATGTACGTGTGCATGCACATATATATATTTATGCGTGTACATATTTATGTATATACATATATACATATGTATTCATACACATGTACATGTATGCATATATACATGTACATAAATATTTATATGTATGTACATGTACATACACACATACACATGTATATGCATACATATGTACATATATATACATGTACATATGTATATGTTTTAGTTTTGAAACTTGAAAATATTGTTTAATTTAAATATATATTTGTTTTAGTTTTGAAAAAAAATCAATTTAAATTTGTTTTTAACATCACATTTATCTTTTGTTTTAATGATATGACGATCTCTATCTATTTGTACACACACACACACACACACACACACACACACACACACACATATATATATATATCATGGCCAATGAGGGATCTCATCATTCCCCTCATTATGAGCAAGTTGCTCAAAGTAGATCAAATTTATTTCAGGATAGTATTGCTAGATTAGACAATGCTCTAAAATGTTTAGAGCAAACAATTCACAACTCCCCCAATTTGGCTAATCAAGATAGATTAGTCACTATTAGACAGGAGATTTATAAAATGATCAAGACAATTCGATCATACAATCCTTATGATGAAATCAACATTGAGCAGTTTTATTTATCTCTTGCCAGGAGTGTTACTGGAATAGTGAAACATAGAGAAGTTTCCAAATTAGTTTCAAGTGAAAATGTGTTATCCATGTCCCCATTTTATAGAGGAAAAAATAAAATTAGAGGATACGTGGTTACGAGGTGTGTAGATCCTCTTGTTGCGCCATTCATATACCCTAGATGGTTGGCATTGCATCATAGATGGCCTCACAATGATGAGTTGCCACAATATTTTGTCAAATAGTTATATGCAAAATTTCATTTACATATAGAGGTGGACTACACATCTTATCCCGAGCATGTTGGCCAAGGTAAAGGCTATTTTTCTGACAAACCATAGTTTAGATGTGCAAATTTACCACCGCCTGTGGACAAGAGGGCATTAGTTGGCCCAAACATTTTGGTTTTACCAAAACATTTGGAATTGGCAGCAGCAGGGGAGGCAACAACAGGCTCCACTCAGAGGTATATTTTTGATAACATTGCCTCTATTACAATATAGATTGATTAGATTTCATTTGATCGAGTTGGTAGATACTTATTATGCCCGCGGATCAGCCTTCCTCCCACTGAGGCTACATCGGCATCGTATGATCCATTTATTTGTGTTGATCTACCTACTCTTTCAGATATCGAGCAAATGACCCACACGACTCTGTGTAATATGTGTAGAGTCTCAATTTTGGATTTAGTGGCAGCATATCAAGTTATTAGTGAGGACCATGGGATCCCTCTTGACCAGGTACATGAATTTATTAGATGATGATATCTTACTACACATACAAGCCACGAGGTGGAAAATGCAGAGGATATTCCACATCATCCTACAAGTTCCCATGCACATCATGTTTCCATTGATCCTTTAGATTGTACAGGTCATCATTAGGATGTTACAGGTCACGTTGAGGCTACTGGCACGACACCTGATGTTGTCCATGGGACATACAATCAGCTTCTTTTTGGTAATGATACAGTTGTACATGCTACAAATCCCCAGGTTGTGATGTCTTTACATTCTCATGATCTTAGTGATATTGGTAGAGCCATCGATCAGGCATGCCAGGTACTTGAATATAAATTTTTATACATATAAAATTGTGTTCTAAAAAAATATATGTATACATGTAATGTATTTTAAAGTCTAGAGTTGTTTAACTCCTTAGTGAAATTATGTACTTGGAAATTTTAAGCAGTATGGTGATTTGCTAGACTTTGGAAATTTGGCGCATGATGGCAATCCTGTGGAGTATGCAACTGAGGTACATTTAAATTTAATAAAAAAATTAATTAAACTTGATGTAAGTTTGAACACATTGAACTTATACATTATAGTTTTAGATAATTTTACATATATGTGTACACATATATATAACATGCAATTAAAAATTAAATTTAAACATGTGTATACTTGAACACATGCAGGGGTTGGGACGAGGCTTAGGCCACAAATCGGGAGATCTTGGATCGGGCCATGGATCCACACATACTGGATCAACAGAGGGATCGGTCCATGGATCGAGGGAGTTATCAGGTCGTGGATCGAGGGAGAGATCGAGCCATGGATCAAGGGAGAGGTCGAAGGAGAGATTGAGGGATAGATTAGGCCAAAAATATGATGATTCTATTCATACTAGACATCCTTCTCTTTGAGATCTATTTTACATAGATTATTACATGTTTGAGATCATATTATTATGCTGGAGACACTTTTTATGATTTATAGTATTGAACATTTGTACATACACTTATGTTTTATGGTACATAAACTTGTTATAATTTACATCACATTCATACATTTATGTTTTATGGTTTGAATAGGTTTGTTATATGCATGCATTATTATGGTTTGATCACTTGTTATATCTATAAATATATCGTGCATTATTAATTTGTACATATGGTTTTATTTATTTAGCAAGTGAACTTGAGTACCTTTAAATTTAAATTTATTATATTTATGTTTTGTTCAAATGCACTTGTATAGATCTATTTACATCAAGAAATCAAAATGTTGGACTATCTAATGGTTGAGCTATTTGTAAATTTAAAAAGATGGACATGCACATGTAATTATACATACATGAACTCATTTTGTTATCGATATGGGAATACAAACTTATGTCAAGATATCTTTGTTTTTTTTAAAGTAAAAAATTGAGGGATGCATGTCAAATTAAACCATCAATGGACATGAAAATTAAATATTTTTTAAGAATTACTTAAGATATTGATATGCTCAAAGGATACAAATATGGATGATGATTTTTGAACTCTCCTTGCTAGGAGTGCTTCGTCATGTAAACTTTCAAAATAATAAAATTTCAAGATTAATGCTTTTTTTAAAAGTGGAACATAGAAATGCAATTGGGAATAGTTGTTAACTTGAATTCTTAGCTCTAAATTTTCATTTGTAAAGTTTCAAACTCCAGGTTAAATACATGTAAATTGTGCATGTATATCATGCTATATACATGAACTTAAGAATTCCATATAATCTAATACACATGTGTTCATTTGAATGTGCATGAAAATAATTCTTGTTCACTAGATGATGAGCTATACTCAAGTGTCTAGTTGAATGTATGTAAATGAAATAAAATAAATTCAAGTGAACTTAAGAATTCCATATAATCTAGAACATGTACACGAATTTGATTGTGCATGCAAAGAAATTGATCTAGATGACATGAGCTATAAGTGGAGTTGAATGTACAAATGAAATAAAAAATTTATATTCTTGAAAGTTTACTTGAATTCCATGGAACATTTATATGCAATTGTAAATTGATATATTTAAATCTCAAGTTATGCACATAATATAAGTATCTAGATCTTCCTGGATGATAGTTAGATATATTTAAATTTAATTTAATTGAACAATCAATCCATATATAATTAAATCAAAGATCCAGACCATTACATACATGGACTCTTATTTATATACATATGGTAAACAAAGTTAAATTGATGCCAAAATACATAGCTATCTCAAGCACCCCAAATGTAATGCCCCGTCTTAATAACCTAAGAATGTTGCAATTGTATATAAAGGTGTAATAATTTTTTTTTTTAGAGTTTAATTATTAAGTTAATTAGTTGCATACATTCATTAAGCTATGCGACGTTACACTACTTTGAGTTTTCCATAAGTGACTTAAGTATTTCGCATTGCACATATTAACTTATAACATAAAGATAAACATTGCATAACATTGAAATTTCCATTGAAGATAATATATAGTACAAACATGTTTCATTCATTGCATTTGATAAGATATACAATACTCATCCATCTGATGAGGTAGTTCAATAATGATTACAATTACAAGAGTTCACCTCACAAAATTTGAGGAAAGTTTTACAATACAAACTTTACAATATACAATGTTGAAATACACATAAGTTTCCAAGTGCGAGCTCTCCATCCCTGAAGCTCTCGATGCTATGATCACAAACTGGGGACCCAACAGAGTAAGGTGCACGTTCCACCCAACCATGTGGTACCCGTAGGTCCACCCCCCGTGCTAGGAGATAGTAATAAGGTTACCTAGACCTAATCTACTAACCCTAGACACTAGTACATAACAATTCTATTGGTTACATTGCTTCCAGATTTTGACAATTGATTATATCACAAACACAAGGTTAACTGTTACTTTAGGTGGAGTGTCATCACAACATTGCAAAGGTTACCCTGGTGTTTCTTCCTAGGTTTTAGCCCCCAATCCTTGGGTTACCCTGGTAACCTCTTACGAAACCCGGCTCCTATTGCATACTATTGTGGAATCGAATGTCTCTTGAAGAAACGAGACATTGATTTGCCATTCCAGGCCTTCTCATCTTATACTTATGACTGAAGTAGCTCAAAAGTCATAAGAGAGGCAAAATATCTTGTTAAGAATTTTAATCTAACTAATGTGTCATTTAATTATCACTGACTTACTAACTATTTGTAAGTTACCCTGACACCACTTTGTGTGTCGGCCCTTACAAATAGCCACTCCCCTAAACATAACAAGGTATTCTAGATTCACTATCTAAGGTAGACAAGTGCACAATACAACATATAATACCAAATACACCACAATATACATTATAATCCGTTCAGAAAATCAAGTGCACTACCCTAAACTTATTCAATTATATGAATTCAAAAATCAATTTCACCCCCTTAAAGGACTGGAACTGGAAGACTTAAAACCACATAAAGATAAATTCTTCCCCCCTTTTACCCAATAAAAATAAGACATCTGAAGACAAATACAAGTCTATTTTTGGGATATATTAAATCCAAATCAAACAATTAAGTTAAAGGAAGTGTTTATTGCTAATAATTCTTTAACAACACAACAATTCTCTACACATTAAATTAATAAACTCATCGAATTCATAATATGCATAACTATATAAACAACAATAAAATTTATTTCTCATTTACCCAAATATTCTTTTCCACATTAATTCTTTAGTCAACTATTCATTATAACAAAGAAATATATACATAATGTATATATATACATACATTTATACATATTTATTATATATATATTGTATATGTATATTTACATATATATATAATATATATATAAATAATGTATTATTAAATAACAAAAAACCCTAATTCGGATTTCACCGAACATTTATATTTTATTTTATTTAAAAAATCAAAATGCGGATTTCACACGTCTTTTTTTTAACAGTCGAAGGTTTTGCATAGAACACAGTCTACGGCTGTGTTTACAGCCTACCCCATATGGGGAGGCGGTGGTGAGACAACCGCCACTGCCTGTAAGGGCAGCGCCGACTGCCTCCACAGCCGTCGCCCCCATATGGGACGACTGTGGGGGTAGCCCCACGGCCCTCCCCAATAACAGTATACCATAAATTTAACATTTAAACCTTGATAATATAAAATTTGAAACTGCGAATTTCTATTTCACATGGACAGATTTTTAACACAATTTTCGTACGACGATTTTTTTTTTAAACAAATATCCATAAAATTCACTACAATATATATATGCATAAATATATATATATATACATACATTTATGTGTATATATGTGTTTATCCATAAATAACAAAAGTATTTTAAATACAAAAAATCTTTTTTCTGATAAAATTTTCTACAGAAAAATTGAGAAAAATAACATTGCATAGAGTTATTTTCCTCACAAATTTTTCCATTTAATTCCAATAGGTTTTCAATAAATAAAACAATAAACATATACTCAAAATTCATTTCCCCAATTTCTCTTTTCTAAAATTATCACAGAGGTTTTCAAGATGGATCTTGGTTTTGAATTCTTTCTTTTGCTTAACTACATTCTTGGAGATTCTTGCAAACAATAACAAATTTCAACAAAAAATTTTCTACAAGCAAATTGCCAAGAAGATAAAACTTATTCTACAAATTTTCTTTCAAAACAAAGAAACTGAATTTACCAATAAAATACCTGTTATTTAAAAGTTGCCTGTAGAAAATATCCTCTTGCCTGTAGCGCTCAATTCCCAAAATCTTCTTCAAAAGAAATCCCCAACTCCAAGAGAGCTTAACCAACCACCAAGATCCTCCAAGGGATCTTCCACAAATATACAACCAGATATAGAGAGGTAACAATTTCTAAGAAATAATGATTTTTACACAGCCAGAGATTTTTTTTTTGCAAAAGCTCTAATAATTTCCCCGTGAGGAAATTGAATAACCTCTGTGCAATCCCCGATCCACAATAAACTCCGTAAACAAATTTTCAACAACCATAAACAATTATTGCACTCACACACATGTCGAGAAGTGGTTGTAAAATATCTTCTCCACTTCTCGGCAATCTTGCCAATTCCAAAATTTGCATGCTAATAATTTATTTTATTTTAAATTTAAAAATCAATTTCCAATTGCATGCATTTTATTTTTATTTTATTTAAATTTACAATTTCAAATGCCATTTCCCTTAATAATATTTTATTTTTAAATAAACTATTTACACACTTAATAATTTAATTTAATTAATTAATTAATTTAATTAAATAAGTTTGATCTTTTAAAATCAAACCATTTAACCAAATAAGCTAATTAATTAATTAAATAATCAAGCAAGTAATTTCTTCCACATTTAAACATTAATTTAAATACCAATAAATTAAAGCACAAAAAAACTATCATTAAAAAAAATAACCAAATTTTCCTTTCAAACAATTTATCCAAACAGAAAATACAAGACAACCCTAAGACTCTGAACTTAAACAGACAATGTACTAAGACCAGGATTATAGATTAGACTAGGATAAACCAAACTACTATCTCTCGATCAACGTATCCGTTGAGTCTTGACACGCTCAGACTTGAGTACCCAGGTGGAGTCGGTGTCGGTGCATATATATACATATATAAACAAAGCATTAAACAAACACACCGTGCAGAGAAAATCACAGATATCACAGGACACTCGCAAGCGAGTGATGCGATTCTGTTCTCCACACCAATACACGTCACAACAAACTGACGAAATAAATTAATAGTTAGTCCATCATAATCATGTACATAGCAATAAACAACTGAAAGTAAACATCTACGCTATCTCAAAGCATGTCTAAAATTAGTAATCACCAAACAATATATCATCATGTCACAGAATAAATCCACTGTCGCTCAAAACCAGCGATCAAAATATCCAAACAAGGTATCATAGTCTAATAGTGTGAAAACATAACAACAGAAAGCATAAGCACAAACGGAGGGGTACTACACCAAACACCATCACTATGATTCAAGTTACAATTTTCATGTATATTGGATAATGCACCTTGAGGTGAACAAGAAAGACCAATCCAAGAGAACCTAGATACAATCTAACATTCACAAAATGGATTTGATAACTATACTTGAGATAGGCTAATGTTTTTAAGCAAATTTGGATTAAAGATGAAATCAAATTTTAAGGGACCTTGATTTTTTATTAGGAGATTGGATTTGAAATGGATGATTTAGTCCAGATTAAGGATACTTGGTCCCTAGATACATTGAAAGCTTTAGGTGATGATGAAAGGACAATATGATGTATGGACTAGAATGAGAGGTCTTAAAACCAAATTTGATGTTCAAGTTCAATGATTTTTTATTAAGGATGGAGAATGGATGTATGGTTGAGATGGATCTAGATGGATAATTTAAATGATTATATTTTGGATGAGGATAGATGGATTAGATTCTAGTCCATTTGATTAGGATAAGATTAGGTTGATAACATGTGATCTTAGAACATGATTTAATGAATGATTAGGTCTAAAGGGATGATTCTATGATGATTATAGTTAAATGGGAACTATTACCTGATAAGGCACGATCTTAAAGTTTGATGATTAGGATGGGGGATGCTTACCTGATGAAAATAATGATTAGGATGTGATGATTAGGATACATGAAAAATCCAGATGATCATTTAAAATTATTGAATGTCATGTCATTAAATTAACATACAATTTAAATAAAGTTCAAGTTCTAGAGACATGTATGTCTAGATTCTTCAGGTCACTCAAACACCAAATCAACTCTATAATATACTTTTGGAGTTGAATGTTAAAATGAAATGAAAGATTCATGAACTTAAGAATTCCATGAAACATAAATTTAAATGCAAAATTGGAACATAAACTAGGTTTTATACAAATTGCACGCATGTGTATATTCAATCTAGCTCATATATATTTAAGTGGAGTTTCAAACAAATATTTATTCAAATCTATTTGAAAGTAAAAGTTTAACAATTCCATGTCAAACATAAAAATACAATCAAGGAATCTAGATGATTTTTAAAGGAATTTATGCAAAATGTGAACTTTTTAATTTAGTCAAGTTCTAGGTAAATCAAGGAAATTGTGCATGTACATATATATATATATATATATATATATATATATATATATATATATATATATATATATATATATATATATATATATATGTATTCAATCTAATATTCAACAAAAGAAACTGAAGATTCTTGAGTGAACTTAAAAGAATTTCATGACCAACATAAAAATGCAATTGGAAATAGATTATTAAAAATGAATTTAGGCATTAATGTTTAAATGAAAACATTTTTAAAGTCACTAGGTTTTGTATCAAGCATATACATGATCTAACATACATACATATTTAAGTGGAGTTTCAAATGTAAATTATGATTAAATATCAAAGATTAGATTGAACTAAACTAAGAATTCCACATGCAACAAATTAATTTAAATACAATTTTCCAAAAATAAATGACCAAGCCTTTGAATTTAAAACCCATGTTCTAAATCATGTCACATGTCCAATCAATATAAATATAAATTATATATATATATCCAGTCATACACATACATATGTATATATCCAAAAAACAACTTAAAGCTCCTGGTACATAAAATCTGGATCCTCTCTATCTTTAATTATCTCTAAAATATTTTCATGATCTTCAATAGGCAACCTCCACTTTTGTTTGGCACATCCTCTTTTAGGTAAAGTCTCAAAACTAAGTGACTCTAATGTAGAACCTTTTGTCCTGGCCATAATCAACAATTATAATACCATTTTTATCTATCTTTATTTGTTGATAATATGTGCCTTCAATAACGACTGATCCAATGGGATACTCTTGTCCATCACCATCTGTCATTGATTCCACCAATTTGCTTTTTGGTTGCGTACATCTTAGTAGATAGTAATCTACACCTTCCACATTTTCAAGATCTGCAACTACAGTGAAAATATCTCCTGTGTACACACACCACATATATACATAAAGTAAATGTACATGTAAATAAATTGTATATATATATAAATTTAATATATATTTAAATTTATATATATATAAACATGCTTGAAACTTACTTAAAAAAATATAGAATATATATTTAAATCTTGATTTTAACTAAATTAAAATCAATTTCCATGTACCTGTAACAACTAAATCAGATACACATTCGTAATCAGCTGAATTTAGTGGATTGTAGACATCGACATTGTCATCTTCAACAAAAGGAGGCATTGATATTAATTGTTTCATTTCCCATTGTGAAACATACCCATCTCTAATATTCTCACATTGATCAATATTTGCATTGTCCACAATGCAATCAACACAAAAACATGATTTTTCTCTCACATAAATTGTATATAAGGCCTACTACTCCCCGTTGTCACAATTTGATGCAGATTTCTAATACCATGAATTGCTTGAAAATTATAAGGATTTGATCGATCAATATCTATTTAAATTCAAACTTGAAAATTCAATTTGAAATCATGTATACATACTTGAACTTTGAAATTCAAATTTTTAACAAATTTTGACTAGATGTACCTATAACTTCCCAAAAATACCATGTGTTGTATGTTGAATCGCGAGTGGAAAAATGACTTTTGCACCATTCAAAAATTTCATTTGCATTCCGTATGGCATTACCTACAAGTACACAAGTTGGCACAATTTGTCACTTATTACTTTTAAGGAACTTATATCTAATCTTTTAAAAAATATCAAGCTATATTTCATATATATATGGTGAAAGTTACATACCGGCAAGTTCATGTTGATGAAGTGAAAACTTCACACATGCTCCTACTCCATTGTGCTCTCCTTTTCCATGTCCACTCTCATAAAAATTCCAGAAAAAATTGGTGTTGCATCTAGCATGTTGACTACTTAACCAAACAAAAGCTTTTGCAGACTTAAATTGTCCTGTGAAGTTACAAATAATTAAACACTCAAACCAAATTAGTTTCAAAAAAGAAATTATATATATATATATATTTGCAATTAAACAATTTAAGTCTCAAAGTTAAAAGTAAATATATATTTAAATTTAAAAAATAATGTACTTACTAGCACATCCATCAGGCCATATCCAGTGTTGTTCTTGATTTATGCCACGTCGTCTTAGGTCTTGAAAAAACATTTTGAAACAATGAGCTACATAGCTTCTATCATGATTTGTATCATCACTGATATAAAAGTGAGCCTCTTTGATGATAATTCGATCATGTTTGCTACTTTGTATTCTATCGACCGCTACCTTTGCATGCTTGTAGCAAACTTGCACAAAAATTGCAACTTGCTCTGAATGATAATATTGACTTTGGATCTTAGTTTGAGGACTAAATGTATAGTTCTCATAGAAATCTACAATAGAGAGAATACAACCTAGTGGAAAGAAATTCTTTGAATCACAAAATTGCTTAGCTTTCCATCTTGCACCATGACAATGCTGGATATGTGGATATATGATATTGCGAAATTTACTCATGAATTCATTGTAAGAAAATCCACTTTCTTTGAGAACAATTTTTTTGGCCTCAACTTCTGACTTCGTTAAGTATGTCTCATATTCAAATCTCTTCCAAGTAACTTGCATTGAATCATTATTTTCAACATGTAAAAGATTCTTCAAATCTCCATAGTCATTACATACATTTTTTATACACTGAACATTGAATTCATTTGAATCTTCTAATTTTTTGCATAGAAGAGACTTCACAAATTGTGTTATGCTTCCAGGGATGGCTAAATTTTGATCAATTGCTGCCATAACTTTTCTATATGATTGTAGGTGTAGATTAAATTCAACATGATTTCGACAACAACAAGTTTCACGTACTTTATTTATACGTACAAATGATGGTCATAGTGTTTCAAACATCCTTTGAAAAATCTTCACATTTGAAAATTCTTGTTTAAATGCTTCAAAAAGTTCACTTTGTGTTGAATCTATAAAATGTTTTGGATGAGAAATTTTTGTACCATCATCACCTATTATTTGTATAGTATCCCTTCTATTGGAAGAAACACAAGAGTGGGTGGTCCAATATTTAACCACATGTTTCTTTACATCTTCTGAAATTCTATCTTTTCGGGGAACCCTACAAATATCTACCCAATCTTTCTCAAATTTTCCATCTATTTCATTTCTCTTTTCAATATACCTTTGAATAGTTCTCCTAGAAACATTTAGTAATTCATAAATTGCTTGAACTTGTCTTCTATGTGATAATTTCTTACTAGAAATTATAGTCATCAACGCTCTATGTGCAACACTTAAATCACTAGATCTACTCTTCTTTTCAATACATTCCAATGCTTGTTGCAAGTTTTCAACAATTGTTTGTTTTAAATTTGATGACCTTTTCCTATTATCAACCCCTAACAACTCCAAAACAGAGGTCATTTCTTTTCGTCTAAATAACTTTGCAACTAACTGTGCTCTTCCAATTAGAGATTTTTCTTCAAAAAATTCATCCCATATTTTTTTAGAGTGTAATTTTAATGTGCCTTCAAATAACATATCTTCAGATGAAATATTATTGAAAAGAGAATCCTCATCCATCTCCATCATATTTTCCATACCATAGTCCAAAAAAATTATATTACTAGGTTCAGTTTGTCCTTGTACCTGTACGTCAAAGGTATGTGCAGGATCATGGTGGGCCAAAAAGTGGCAATGAGGAAAAAAAACACGTCTTTCATCGACCCAAAAATGCGAAAATACCGTGTTGACTTTTTTTAGGCTCGAGTGTCAGTACACACCACCATAGCAAACACCAATCCTAGTTTTCCAAATTGGATATCCGATTTGTAAAAAGCATATATAAACAAACTTTGTCGGTGTTTTAAGGTCATTTCACAGTCAACAACCTGTGGGCGGACAGTGAGGAGATTCTTCGCGTAACGGATATCCGATTTGGCCAAAATCCGATTTGAAAAGGTAAGGATTTTTATTTTTATTTGCTTTGATTCAATTTTGAATTAGATTTGGATAATTTCAAATAGTTTTTTGTGGATTTTTTTAAAAATAGGGTTTTAATTGAATCTCTTTATGAAAATTGAGTTTTAGAATGGATTTTGGATAAAAAAAAATGAATGTTTTTTTGTGGATTTTTTCAAAAATGGGGTTTTGATTGAATTTTTATGAAAAATTTGAATTTATAATGGATTTTGATTAAAAAATGAATGTTTTTGTGGATTTTTTTTCAAAATAGGGTTTTTGATTGAATTTTTATGAAACAATTGAGTTTAGAATGGATTTTGATTAAAAAAATGGATTTTGATTTAAAAATAGTGTTTCTTATGTATTTGTATTAAAAATTAGAGAATTTTATACTTTTTTGTTAAAAAGTAGGGTTTTTTTGGATTT
>VDFB02000660.1:0-29071 GCA_007258455.2 Sequoia sempervirens | reverse complement strand
CCACAAAGTCTTCCTTGTGGCTATATCAAATGCATATTGTACTACAATAGATCAAACTCATACATAATGATCCCAACATTGACATGAAACCCATGAATTCACAAACATAGAATGACATTCACACAACCACATTGAGAACTCTAGCTTGAACATATATCGTCACAATTTAATAACATCACTAATCACATACACATAATGCACATCCATAATATATTATTTCACCAATTTCAACCTAAACATATACCTCATCTAAACCTTCCTCAACTCACCTGATCTCATATACTCTTCACTAATTTGTATGATGAATTGTAATCTCATATACTCATTGCTAATTTGTATGATATACTCTTCGCTAATTTGTATGAAGAATTGTAATCTCATATACTCATTGTTAATTTGTATGATGAATTATAACTACAGTTATGGTATCAAAATTACTCCAAAAGTTGAATATATAGGTTTTATGAATATATAGCTACATTTTGCATACACGTCTACCAGAGCAGTTCCAAAGCTCCCATTCGGTACAAGTTGGGAGGATACTGGCAAAGGTTGTAGAATTCGGCTTTACACCAGCCAATCGCATTTGGTTGAAAGCTTCTAAAGCCTTTTCAACAAATGCATTTTATTAATATCCTGCAACCAGGGCGTTCCATGAGAACAACATTTCTTTGAGGCATTCTGTCAAACAGTTCTCGTGCCTTGTCTATGCTTCAGCATTTTCGCATACATGTCTAGCAGGGCAGTTGCAACAACAACATCTGACAGAATTCCTCTATTCATTTTCCTGGGATGAATGTCCATGCCATGTTCCAAAGCTCCCATTTTGGCAGACGCTGGAGGAATACTGGCAAAGGTTGCGAGGCCTGGCTTTACGGCTGCCAATTGCATTTAGTTAAAGGTTTCTAAATCCTTTTCAGTGAACGCATTTTGTGTATATCCTGCAATCATAGCATTCAATGAAACCGCTTTATTTGAGGCATCCGCTCAAACAGTTCACGTGTCGTGTCTGTGCTTCCGCATTTTGCATACATGTCTACCAGAGGATTTCGAACTGTAATATCTGATAATAATGCCTCTTTAGTTTGATGGATGTCCACACTCTGTTCCAGAGCTCCCATCTTGGCACAGGCCAGGAGTACACCAAATCTGCTTCAGTTTCTGCGACATGCTCTGCAGAGAAATCTTGCACTAGAAATCCTCCTGTTGCTGCTTCTGCTTGAGCGGGAGGGGCAGATTCGAAATTTAAATTCAAACTTAACCCGTCGCTTTCATTATCAACGAGTGTGACAGCATTGGGCGGAAGTTGCAGTGACCGTGACTGTCAGAGAGTCAGAGGAGTGCAGTGGAAAAGAAAACGGGGAACGGAAGATGAAAATAAATCAAAGAATCCGACCGAACGGTGAAAGAGTGGGACCCAGAGCCACGTAGGAAGTCAAACCTTAGTGTGTGATCTTTAAGCCGGGGCGAAAATTACAAGTGGATTTGCACAATCGCCCTTCTGCTCAAATACGACAACCGAAATTTGATCCTCTCAAACTGGAAAACAATATCTCTCTCCATCCATTATTGCCATTTAAAGTCTTTGTCCGGTTTACTACTTTTCTACACGAATAAATCAAGCCGATTTGGAATCATCTAGAGTTACACGTGTTTATAATGTTCTGGAAAAGCAATAGTGTGGAGATGGGGAACTTTTAGTCATTCGATGGATTGATGAAGAGGGAATTTAGACATTCAATTGGAAGTTGGATTTGTCTTCATGTTTGGGGAGCTTGATGAAGGAATCGAGCTTTCGAACGAGACGCTTTAGGAACTCCCAAATGGAGTCGGTTCTCCTTTTCATGCTCGTAGGGTAGTGTAGAAGTGTCCTAAAGTTTCTATACGGAAAGGATTCAATATATGTATAGTTAGATGTTCTGATAAACTATATCAAGGAAACAAACAATCATAAAGTGATATATAAGGTGATTGGTAATAGGTGTTTTTTTCATATATTTTTTTCTAATTTGTTTGGAGTTTGGAGTTTGTTGAACAATTCAACAACAATGTAGTTCAGTAGATTACATTGTTGATACTTAAAATTTCAATCAATACCTTTAACCTCTTAACTTGAATACATAAATATGCTAATTTTTTTGTGAAAATATTACGTACCATTTAGAAACTTGGCATACATGAAATTGGGAACTAGATCCTCTCTACTAGTATTGATTAGAGGACTTAGTTCTAGTTCTTGAATAGGTAGGACCATTCTTCTTTTACTCACCCTTATGTTTATTTGTTATTATTTGGATAGAACTGTTACTATATGAGGTAGCCATAAATTTTGTAAGCTACATGTAAGTTTTATCTTTATATTTTGTTTCTATTTTAATTTGCGTATGAAATACTACGAAGGTGCTTATTAAAGAAAAAAAATGGTACAAAAATAAAAATTTCAAACATTCATGAGTTTTTGTAGGATCATGGGGGGCCAAACAATTGTGATGCAACAAAAGAAATGTGACATGGGGAAGTGAAAAGCACAGAATTCACATTTAACTTTTTGGTTGCATTGCTAAAAGTACATTTTGTTAAGGTAAAGACCAAAGAAAAACAAATATCCTCTAACCACTTCTCCTTATATTTACATCAAGATTTTCTCAAGCTCTTTGTTATCCTATGACTCAATTTCAAATAGCGATATCAATTCAACTAAACTCTTTTCTCTAACTTGATCTACCACTTGTTGATCTCTAAAATTAATACCGACTTTCAACTCTAGCTTGGAAATTTCTAAGTTCAAACTCTAAATTGGCTTGCTTGTCCATTTTACACTTTCCTTAAGCATGTCCAATAGATCTTCTCAAAGTGAAGATTTTCTTGTTCCTTTTGTCATGTTGTCTTATATGATCTTTTTGCCATCTTCAATCTTTCATTGAAAGGTTTCTTCATTAAAAATAGATCCCACTATGAACATAGTTGAAATTAATTAAATAGATAATTATTTCTTTTTAAAAAATATTGAATCATTTTATTTAATCATTTGTATTCTCATCTCAAAATTGTTGTTAAAAAGTATACTCTATCTTTTTCTAAATATATGCAACGTTAGCTTTACTATAAGATACTATTAAGACTAGCCAATAGCTCAAAGAACGGATGAAACAACGTATTAATTTTACTACCATTAAAACCTCATCTATAATTGCTAATTTTTCCACACTGCACACTACACGATCTAGAGCAGCGTATAATGACAATGCAAATAACTATACAAAAGAAAACCATTGAAATGGATGTCGACTACCCTGCACCTTTAAAACTTGAGACCGTGTAACGACTGTGTGAGCCTTCTTGATGTTTCTCGCATGATGAAAAATGCCATAATTCCAATCTCTTACGTCACTTGGCACTTTACCCTTTTTATGCCATATGTATCTTTTTTGACAATTTATCGGTAAAACTGGAATCCAACAAATTAGATTTCTATAAAAAAATTAGTGTTCCAATTCTATGGAAAGTTATTGTTGGTGGAGCAATTAGGAAATTGCCCATGTTTGCTCCACTTTGAAAGTTCTCAATGAATATTTTGGTGTTGGGTAGGTGAGCATGACTGGTATGATAAGACAGTATTACGTCGCCTTCCAAACGATCAGAAGCCTATCTCACATGGCATCCTGAAAAATGAACACTCCATGGGTGAAGGAAAAATCATATCTTTCCTCGTGTCAAAATAGCATATTGTAATTTCTTGGGCAGGTCAATGAAACTTACAACTGGATTTCCACAAGCTCAAATAAGACAGTCGAAAATTGAACCGTTCAAAATGAAAGTAAACACTCTCTCTCTCCATCGACCCATTTAAAGTCTTTTGTGCGGTTTACTGCTTGTCTATTCAAATAATGAAGCCCATTTCGATCGTATATTGATCGTCCAGATTAAACTCTAAATGTACTTTATGTTATCCAGAAAAGCAATGAGGAGATCGAGGACTTTTAAATGCTCAATGGATTGACGAAGACGACATTCAGACATTCAATTTTTCAATCGGATCCCTTTGTGCGTCTTCATTAGAGGGATTGATGAGTTTTTTAGTTTTCTATTCATATGGAGGTAATTATTAATAGTTGAATTAGTATGTTTTTTATTTATTTCGAGAGAATTATTTAATGTATATATTGATAAATGGTATAATTTGTTTTATTTATGTAATTATTATCTATTTTTGTTTAACATATTATATGCCTTGTTTCTTATTAATTAATCAAATAATTATTTCTCTATAAAAAATATTACATTATTGTTTTTAATCATTCATAATCATTTATTAAAATAGTAGTGAAAAAAATATTACATAATATCGGTTTTTAAGTGTAACTCAATCCCAACAACTTTAGTATAAAATAGGTTATTGTAGGCGAAGTAGTTAGAAAATTGCGTCATTTAATGCTATGAGGTTTCTACAATTCATAATGTTTTCAATTTTGTTGTTTCTGGATTTTAATTGTGTGCAAATTTTTACATCAACAATTCAGATCATGAGGACAACATTTCAGAATGTGATCCGAAACGTTAATGTAAAAACTTAACACAATCAAAATCCAAAAATAACAAAATTAAATTTGCTTCATGTTTACTGTTCCACTCTGAAATTTCTCATTGAATAGTATGAGCACAATGGGCATACGAGCATAACAGGTATGTTAAGACAGTATTGATGCCGCCTCCGAACGGATTAGTAGCCAATCTCATGTGGCATCCTTTCAAAGAACATTCCATGTGTGCAGGAAAAATTATACTTTCCCTACTCTCAAACTAGTATGTCATAATTTCTTTGGTCCGCGAACGAATCAACATGAAAATTACAAGTGGATTTGCACAATCGCTCTTCTGCTCAAATACTACAACCGAAATTTGATCCTCTCAAACTGGAAAACATTTTCTCTCCCCATCCATTATTGCCATTTAAAGTCTTTGTGCGTTTACTACTTTTCTACACTAATAAATCAAGCCGATTTGGAATCATATAGAGTTGTACGTGTTTATAATATTCCAGAAAAGCAATAGTGTGGAGATGGAGAACTTTTAGGCATTCGATGGATTGAATAGACATTCAATTGCAAGTTGGATTTGTCTTCATGTTTGGGGAGCTTGATGAAACAAGGAACTCCCAAACGGAGTTGATTCTCCTTTTCATGCTTGTAGGGTAGTGTAGAAGTGTTCTAAAGTTTCTATACAGAAAGGATTCAATATATGTATGTTAATATGTTTTGTTAAGTTATAGCAAGGAAACAATCAATCATATGGTGACACATAAGATGAAATATTTTTTGAAAAATTTAATTCATGTTTTCAAATTGACAATTCTCCTTTCTTAAATACAGACATAGATTTTTCTCCTCTTTTATTTGGTTGAATAGATTGATTTAGAGGATGATGAACTTTTGTACATCTCCCTTCAAACTAGTTCTTCCTACCTCTTCAAGAAAAGCATGTGTACTTTCAATAACTTATAAGATTTGTGTGTCTTTCTAGATCTCCTAAGATCACATCAAAGCTTGGTTTAACAAACACCTTCATAGATAAGCATTCATACATCATGTTTTGTATCTTGTTTTTCATGAATTGAGTATTTATATTGCTGGTTTGGGAAAATCTTTATATCTTCTTGATAGAATGATACTACTCTCCTCTGACCACTTCTTCTTATATCTACATCAAGATTTTTCTCAAGCTCTTTGTTATTCTATGGCTCAATTTTAAATAGAGATACCAATTCAACAACACTCTTTTCTCTAACTTGATCTACCACTTGTTGATCTCCAAAGTTAATGCTAACTCTCAACTCTAGCTTGGAAACTTCTAAGTTCAAACTCTGAGTTGGCTTGCTTGTTCATTTTGTACTTTCCTTAAGCATGTCAAATAGATCTTCTCAAAATGAAAATTTTCTTGTTCCTTTTGGCATGCTGTCTTATATGATCTCACTCTCATCTTTGATCTCTTACTTCACTTAAAAGTTTGTTTATTGAGAATAGACCCCACTATGAACATTAATTAAATAGATAGTTTTTTCTTTTTGAAAAAATATTGTATCATTTTATTTAATCACTTATATTCTCATCTCAAAATTGTTGTTTAAAAATTTACAAGTTAATATAAGATACTATTAAGACTAGCCAATAATTCAAAGAATGGATGAAACATTATATTTTTTTTTTATATTTTTTTAATTTTTAACCAATAACAATGTATTAATTCCACTACCATTAAAACCTCATCTATAATTGCTAATTGTTCCATATTGCACACTACATGAACTAGTCAAGATTTGTCATGTAGAATGCACTATATACCGACAATGCAAATAACCTATGTTACACGAGGACGCATGCCCTACCCCAAAACCCACTATCCCTGGCCCCTGTAGTCCCTGGGATGAGGGGATACAAAGCGGACGTCCCCAAGCCATCCCCAAAACAGCCCAACTAGTAGGAAATGGGAGGAAATGTCCCCTGCCCTTTGGGGACGTTTCCCTATCCCTAGTACGGATGGGGGACATTGGAAACGTCCCTCGACGTACCGAGAACAGCTAGTCGTCCCCCACGGACAAGGAGCTTCCTGGATTAAAAAAACATTTAAAGTTTTGATTTTTTAAATATTTCGTCCCCCTTTCTAAGGTGATTTTTGAGTTTGGGTTGTTTGACATTTTTTCAAACACTTGGCATGCAAAGTGTTTTGATTTTTGAATGTTTATGCTTGTGTTCGATTGAATTTTAATGCCTAATTTGCATAAAACATAGAAATGATAACTACTATCATAACATCAACAAATATGAAACATTCAACCTCAAATCTGATTTTACTTGCACTATATCAAGTCTGAATACATTGCATTACAGGTCTGATATAAGTCTGATTTGATTACAGCAGCGGACATTTCCTTCAAAATCTAATTTATATTGATTCCCAATGAAATACAAACATATCCGGATCATTGGCTACAATAATAAGTTTAATGACATTTATTGTGTTGTTATATTACTGCTCTCGTGATTTATTTACATGTTGATATTGTTGTTATCAATTATTAATTTATTGACATATCTCTCTTTCCCTCTCTCTCTATAATATATATATAAATTTTGAAAAAATCATATATATATATTTATATGTGTGTGTGTCGCCATCCTCTATCGTCTTCTAAAAATGATCCGTAAGAAACATCTCGAAAAATGCGTCCCCTCCTGTCCCCCGTCCCTGTCCCTGAAACGCCATGGAACATAGCAAATAACTGTACAAAAGAAAGCCTTTGAAATGGATGTCGACTACCCTGCACCTTTGAAACTTGAGACGATGCAACGACTGTGTGAGCTTTCTTGATGTTTCTGGCATGATGACAAATGCCATAACTCCAATCTCTTATGTCACTTGGCACTTTAACCTTTTTATGCCATATGTATCTTTTTGGACGATTTATGGGTAAAACGGGAATCCAACAAATTAGATTTCTATAAAAAAATTAACGTTCCAATTCTATTGAAGATTTTTGTTGGTGGAGCAGAATTGCTCTATGTTTGCTCCACTTTGAAAGTTCTCAATGAATATTATGGTAATGGGTAAGTGAGCATGACTGGTATGATAGGACAGTATTTACGTCGCCTTCAAAACGATCAGAAGCCTATCTCATTTGGCATCCTGAAAGAAGAAGGCACACTCCATGGGTAAAGGAAAAATCATATCTTCCTCGTGTCAAAATAGCGTATTGTAATTTCTTCGGCAGCTCAATGAAACCTCCAAGTGGATTTCCACAAGCTCAAATAAGACAGCCGAAAATTGAACCGTTCAAAATGAAATTAAACACTTTCTCTCTCCATCGACTCATTTAAAGTCTTTTGTGCCGTTTACTGCTTGTCTATTCGAATAATGAAGCCCATTTCCATCGTATATTGATCGTCCAGATTAAACTCTAAATGTACTTATTGTCTTCTAGAGAAGCAATGAGGAGATCGAGGACTTTTAAATGCTCAATGGATTGATGAAGACGGCATTCAGACATTGAATTTTTCAATCGGATCCCTTTGTGTGTGTCTTCATTAGAGGGATTGATAAGGAGTCAAGTTTTTAAGTTTTCTATTCATATGGAGGTAATTAGTAATAGTTTAATTAGTATATTTTTAATTTATTTTGAGGGAATTATTTAATGTATATATTGGTAAATGGTATAATTTGTTTTATTTATGTAACTATTATCTATTTTTATTTAATATATTATGTGTTGTTTCTTATGAATTGAGTATAAATATTTTATTTCTTGACTTTTTTGCAATTTTTTGATATAATGATATTAACTCTCCTCTACCATTTCATTTATATCAACCTTTTCCCAAGGTCATTGTTGTCTTATGCATCAATGTCAAATATAACTATTTATTCAGCGATACCTTCCACTCCAAATTAAGGTCAAACTTGTGGAACTCAAATGTTAATGTCAATTCTCAAACTCTAATTTGAAAATTTTTACAATTTAAACTCTTAATTGATTTACTTGACATTTTACAATTTTTTTAAGCATGTAAGTATATCTTCTCACAATGAAGATTTTCTTGCTCCCTTAAATATGTTGTCTTATACAATCTTCATACTATCTTATATAATCTCGTTAGCATTTTTAATCTCTCTTGCTCTATTAAAAATTGAACACACTAAACATAATTTGAATTTATTAATTAAATAATTATTTCTTTGAAAAGTATATAACACTATTATTTTTAATCATTTATAGTCTTTTATTAAAATTGTAGTGAAAAAAACATTACTTAACATCCGTTTCTAAGTAAACTCTATACCAACAACTTTAGTATAAAATATCTTTTAAGACCAACCAACAGCTTAAAAGCTATTTAAGGTTATTGTAGGCAAAGCAGTTAGGAAATTGCTTTGTTTATATCAAGAGGTTTCCACAATCCATAATACTTTCAATTTTTCTGTTTCTGAATTTTGATTGTGTGCAAGTTTTTGTATTTACGTTTCCCACCATAAGGATGATAGAACTCTTTATCATTTTGATGATAGATCACGAAATATGAGAACTCTCTATCATTCTAATGATAGATCACGAAATGTAATGATAGATCACAAATTGAAATTACTTTACGTTTGCTTCCCACTCCTTTATAAATTCTCATTGAATAGTATGAGCACAATGGGCATAGTATTGATGTCGCCTCGAAAGGATTACTAGCCAATCTCATGTTGCATCCTTTAAAAAAACACTTCATGCGTACAGGAAAAGTTATACTTTCCCCACTCTCAAACTAGTATGTAATAATTTCTATGGTCCACGACTGAATCAACATGAAAATTACAAGTGGATTTGCACAATGGCTCTTCTGCTCAAATACGACAACTGAAATTTGATCCTCTCAAACTGGAAAACATCTTCTCTTTCCGTCCATTATTGCCATTTAAAGTCTTTGTATGGTTTACTACTTTTCTATATGAATAAATCAAGCCGATTTGGAATTATCTAGACTTCACGTGTTTATAATGTTCTGGAAAACAATAGTGTGGAGATGGAGAACTTTCAGGCACTCGATGGATTGATGAAGACGGAATTTAGACATTCAATTGCAAGTTGGATTAATGAAGGAATGAAGCTTAAGAACGAGAGACTTTAGGAACTCCCAAACGGAGTGGAAAGATGACGTTGTTCTCCTCTTCAAGCTTGTAGCGTAGTCTGTAGGAAAGGATTCAATATATGTATATTTATATGTTTTGATAAGTTATGTTAAGGAAACAATTAATCATAAGGTGATTGGTAATAGATGTATTTGTGTCTATATTTTTGTCTAATTTATTTGGAGTGTTTTTAACAATTCAACGATAATATAGTTGATTAAGTTACATTGTTGATACCTAGAATCCCAATCAATATTTTTAAGCTCTTAACTTAGATACATAAATACACTATTGTTTTGTGAAAATATTATGTACCATAATTAGGAGTTTGGCGTGCATGAAGTTAGGCTATTTGGAAATTAGGTCCTCTCTACTAGTATTCATTAGAGGAATTTAGTTGTAGTTCTTGAATAGGTAGGACCATTATTTTTCTACCCACCCTTATGTTTATGTGTTATTATTTGGATAGAATTGGTGTTTTATGAGGTAGTCATAAATTTTGTAAGCTACAAGTAAGTTTTATCTTTATATTTTGTTTTTATTTTAATTTACATGTGAAATACTATGAGGATGCATATTAAAGCAAGAAGAAAAATGGTACAAAAAAAAAATTAAAACATTCATAAAAGGATATAGATAATTATGACACTTATTGTATGTTGTCCTCACATTGAGAATTTCATTTTAACTCTTGTATACAAAAAGAAAAAGATGGTGTTGCACCACTAATTATAGTGTCATGAATCAATCAAGTCCACTTCTTGCAACCAAGGAAATAGTTACTTGCTACATATTAGCTCACTATCTTAAAGGCCTAGACATTTTTGCAGGTAAAAAATTTGCTATGTAGGCCAGCCTCATCAATTGCTTTAAGTCAATCTAATTGAACTACACATATAACCCTATAGTTGTAGATAAATAACTCACACACACACGCACACACACACACACAAATATATACTTTTCCAATGCTCCAAACAAAAGAGCATCAATCAACATGAGCAAGAAAATAAGTATTTATGTTCAAGGAATGAGCCTCAAAAGACACAAATGAAGATATACCACATGGAGACAATAGTGATTTAAGTTTTATCTTTATATTTTATTTTTTATTTTTACTAAAAGAAGGTTATCAACACAAAAATATTAGGTTGATTACCATGTCAAGAAAAATAGTAAAACTTATTAAAAAAATTGAAAAAAATATGATGTACTAGATGAAAGAATCTATATCAAGATCCAGTATATTATTTTTTCTATTTTAAATAAATAATTAATATAAAAATTGACATCGAATGGAAATAACTATGTTCTAATACACATTTTAATATGTATTTAAAAATTTATATTTATTAACACTAGAAAAAACAATATACACTAAAGTTTCAAGTTATAAATACACACAAAAAATTTGAGGAAAAATAATAAAATTTACTATATAAAGATTTACATCTCTTGTAACTTCATTTTTAAACATTTTATCACTAGCTAAATTATAATATTGATTTATAAAAACTATATTCAAATATTTTTAATTTAAAAAAAAACAATACAAAAAAAAAATACTAGCAAATAAACATTTTATTAGTTTACATCATTTCAAAATTCAAGAAATATATGCCACGTTTTAATTGTTCAACTTTAAAAGCTAGATCAATGTTGGTTGTTTCCTTCATAAAAATGTGACACAACTTTGTAATTTTACCTAGTAAAATATATATGGATATAAATGGCTCACATCTATGTCATCCATGTGCAACTTGTAAGTATAGGAAACCTTAAATAGGGACAACTAAAGATAAACATGTAAGTTGTATTAATAATCAAACACTGAATCACCTCTAGATTTAATTTTATATAAGCTCACAAAGTATCAAAGCTAATGGAACAAACAAATATCTAAAATACATGAATCTAAGTGAGAAAATCACATATCAACATCTCCAATCCTTTGATACATTGTGAATTTCTTTAAAAATTATCTCCATCACCTCTAAGAAATATAAAATTATGTTGGACTAACCGCCACACCTCTGGGCATATGATCTCGTGGACTAACCACTATTCTAGGTCTAGGTGATGGTGTTGGTTTGGAATTTCAATAACACTTACAATTTTGGTGTAACAGAAAACTACATATGGTACCAGAGCCTCAACCTAGGTTTGATTCCCCTGAGTTGCATCGGAAGGCGGGTGTTGAACTAACTACCACTCCTCTAGGCATATGATCTCGTGAACTAACCGCCACTTTGGGTCTAGGTGAAGGTGTTGGTTTGGAAGTTCACTAACACTTGCAAGTTTTGGTGTAATGGAAAACTACAAATAAGACACCATACATGCCTGACATGACTTCTCAAATTAGTGAGAGAAAATTTGATTTCCAACTTTTATTTTCTATATAAAAAATAAAAAATATAGAAAAATAACTAATACCACAACACATTAGATAGAAAGATATTTTTGTTAATTATAATAACATAAAAATATGATTCCTTAGGTGAAATTTATTCCACTCAAAAAAATCTCCTCGTTTAGGTATTCAAAAGTAAAGCTAGTGGTTGGTAGTTTCTCATTGGTAGTGTTGATAGTGGTGGTGGTAGCCCAATGGAATGAAGAGGTGGTGGTCTTTCCATAGTGACTAGATAGTGTTAGTAGTTTAGTCAATGACTCAATAGCTAGTGAGTGGAGTGACCTTCAAGGTCTTAGCCCCCTATTGTTAATTGTGACTAGCATCTAGGGAGTTAGTGACTATCTAGTAGGCATTGTTAGTCTCCCAAATTGTATTATATGGAACTCCACATGACCAATAATGTATTCCCCTACTTATCCTATACAATATAGTGATCCTACAAAACCCTAAACAAATATTAACATGCCATGTACAACTAGTGTCCAATAATTTTTTTAGTTATAAAACTTCATGCCTAATGTTTAAATAAGAAAATTATCAGAGAATGTGCTAAAATAAAAATTACCATACCATTGACTTAGCACCAACACTACCCTACTATACAAATTCTTTATTACTTTATAGATTGCATAATCAAATATTCCTACATGACTCTAAAAATAGGAATTTTTTTCTATAATCAAAATATATTTAGTTATATATGGATCTATGAGTTTTTTGGGCCTTCTAGATTCAATGGTAAGGTCTATTTTTATCCTATAAATCTCCAATGAGATATTTCCCCCAAAATTTTCATAAAAAGAGTCTAAAAATAAAATCCAAATTCCAAACTATTATCAAACCACATATCTACAACAAACCAGGTTTACAAGAATACCTGTAACCTTGAAAATGTATTCATTGTTTTTTTGTATGGCCATAGATTAAACTATACACAATATCAACTTTTACACTCCATGCAAACAAAAAAATGACAATAATGTAACTACATATCCCAATACATTCTTCCTCTCCTCACATATGTGACTTACAAAAGATTCTCAATCAACCTTGACCTATAAACCAAAGGGTATGACAAGTAGCCTCAAAAACTACACACGTGCTTTATTTTATAGAAAAAAATCTTGCACAAAACTAAGAAGCAGTATTACATAAACCATGTTCCTCTAAATCCATGAACCTACAAGACCATGTTCCCTTCATTTAATTTTTAATACTGAGTTTTTCTAATATTAAATATTTTCCTAATGTACAACTTAGATTAAATATTTATCCCAATGTTAAATAGAACATAAAAGTGTCTCCAACAATGTCTAGCCCATGTGATGCACACATTTTTAGATTCCCTGGGTGCACCTCAAATAAATATTATTTTTGCATTACAAGTATTATGCAAGGTGAACAATGCACCTTATCCAAACAACAAATAAATAAAAATATTTAGGCCAATCATGCAACAAGTGCTTAACCCTATTACATAAATTAAATGTTAGTGTCATAACAAAAAGTAATTTGGAAAGAAAACTAAGTGGAATTGGTTATATTTTCATGAATGATTAAAATTTTCTTTTCTTTTTTTAATCTTGGTTAAGTTTGCTTTATGTAATGATGTGGCAATAACAACTATTAGACATCATTTTTCTTTAAAAGATTCATTATGTTTCCTTCTTGGAGGCTAATTTTATCTCTTCATAAGTTGTGCTTTATTTCTTTCCTTAGTCATTGGCATCTAGTACATTTAATCGTTTTCTTTGGAAAAAATATTAATTCTCTTGGCAATTGTTGATCAACTTCTTTTCATCCTAATAACTTATCATATTCATTTGGGTGGCACATTCTTTTTTTGTTATTTTTGATGAATAAAATAGAAGAGTGGAACTATTTAACTTCCTCATGTAAGCACTAGTGACTTTCAACTTTCCTAGTTTGGTCTATGTTTTTTTGTAAAGGTTAAAACAAGTTTTAAGGGGACCCGAAACCCTTTACAAACAAGAACATGACTTTCGAAAAGATAGCCTATAGCCAACCAAAAAAAACCAGCTCCAAAACAAGACTCTTCAAGATTTACATTTAGCATTTTTCTTGTGGGAGCAGAGAGTCATGTCAAAAGAAGGCCTAGAGATTTTAGCTTTCTTGCCCATTCCAATAATCCAGCCTTTCTCCACTTGCAATGCCTTGTCAAGCTAGGCCAACTCACTATTATCTTGAAGATAAATGCCCAACACCAAAGTCTTAGAGATTTCATCATTATTCATTTGCGCAGGCAAAGACTTATCTGAAGAGCCACTAGTTTGGTCTATGTTAATTTCTTAATGGGCAATAATTTCTTTGTTGTTGTGGTGACATGTATTCATGGTCTTTAATGTCTGAAACATACATGTTTTGGGAGAAGCAACCCTTCTATAGTTATAGGGTAGCATGGTTTCTTTTATGAGGAGTAGATCAAGGGAAAGGAATTGCTAATCCTATAAGTAAAATGATTGGTTTGTATAGAGGAGGCTATGAGGGAAAAAATAGGGCATGTTGGCTTTGAAAATAAGTATAAAAGCATCAAAGAGGTTTTCCTAGGTACAAGAAAGAGAAAACAAAATAACTTTTTTTGAAGTAGCATAAAGGTAAATAAAGGTTAGAGAGTTGATCCTTAATAACAAACTATCACAACCCTACTTGTGAACCAACCCTAATTTTGTATTGATATGTTGATATAGATGTTTAACTGAATTTGGAACTCGGCCCTCATTTTGTATTGTCATTTTGTTATGGATATTCATCTAAATGTGAATCTTAACTGTCATAATGGTTAGCCCTATATTTTATATAGTTGTATTGTATATGGTTTCATCTATATATAAGAACAGTTGTTTTAGTTAGCATTAAGGGTAATCATGTTGATGATACAATGAATGTGGTTGAATATATAGTGTTTCTACGTGTGTTCTCTATGATTTCATGTATGACTATATGACTGAAATTTTATATGGAAATGCTAATTTTATTGCTAAGCCTGGATCTCATTATTGTAATAGACTAATATTTTCCTATTTTGGAGTGTCACAAGGTAGTCACGCACTCTTGTCAAAGAGAGAGAATCATCAGCAAGGGGAGTCTAGCCTTCCAAGGGCAATTTGTGTGAGAGTAGCACACACAAGCATATAGCATTTTTTCCAAGTTTCATATTGTATTAGAAGGGTAGAATTTAATATTTTAATTATTTAATTATTAACTCAATGATTTAAGTATATTGAGTGGATTATAATACAAAAAAAAAAGTAAATAGAAAACTATATATATATATATAAATAGTTAAAAAGTAAAATATACTAACTCCATACATATCAATATTTTTCTTAATTAAAAGATCTAATATTATAAAGTGGTGGGACCTAAGCTGAGGTGGGACCCAAGCTTAGAAAAGACAAAAAAATTATTGAACAAGGCTACCTTAATGAGGTACGTCAGTTTCATATTTTTCCTTAAAAGCTAAAAGAGAGAATAAGAGGTCAACAAAACAAGTGTGAATAGCTAGCTATCAACAAAAGATAAAGGGTATAAAAAAATGAAGTAACAACTAGCACTTGGGAAAAAGCCCCTTCTCCCACATAGCAAGGAGGGAAGAATAGATGATAATAAAACAAGGAAAAGGGGAACTATTGGGAATTTAGTTTTGGTTGGAGAAAAGGAGAACAACTTCAAAGAGGAGGAAGGGTTGTGTGGAAGCAAGAAGTAGGAAACCTCTACTCATTTTTTGTTATAGGTATGTGTATGAGATTCTAGTTTAGTCCTTCAAAATTTTCTTGGGTAAAAGATGTTCTCTATGAAGGACATTCAAAAAATGGCTAACGGAAGTGACAACTTAGTTGCAACTAGAATTAATAATAAACTCTTATGCAATTTTTTTTCACTCCACAATGCTAAAAACTCTCTCAAGTCCTTTCATACAACTATTGTATGTTGAATGAATAGTTGTTAAACAATCAACAGTTGTTTTTTTATTAAAATTTCAGTATTGTATACCATTACCTTACTTGTTAGAACAATCTATAGCACATTGTCTGTTATGGAATTGTTAGGTTTGTTGAAATTGCGTGGCCAGTGAATAAAATAAGGATCTCATCTAAACTATGGTTGCTAAAGGAATTTTAGGAAAGCAACATTTTTCCAAAAAAGAATTTGAGAGATGTGGGTTATAAGCCTGCATATGACTGTTGCATCTTTTTATATCAGCCATGGGAATACTAGTGAAATCATGAGTTTTGTCATGACTACTGTAGAAATCTATAGCAAGCATAGGGATGCTCATAACAACATATTGAATTTGTAAATAAAAAACTAAACATCGGTAATATATGGAGATATTTAAGAGCATTATGATGATATAGCTATGAGGTGCATTTCTAGCACTATGACCTAAATCTTTGCATTCATCAACAACTTTTACCTTTAGATCTCTACATTAATGACAAACACTCTAATGCAAATCTTGGATTACTTTGTAACCTTGAACATAGTAGATAAAGTTCAGTCAAAATAGTTGTTGTTGGTTCACTGTAATATACAATAATGAATAATACCCTCTGAGTATAACTTACCATTTGGTTAATGGAAGTGCCAATATTACTATAACATGGTAAATTGTTGAATAATTGACTACAATCTAAGAATTTAAAGTAATCATGCAATATGAGAATCTTTAGTTTGTAGTTCAGGACTAAGTAAACCAGGAGTTTACATAAAAATTCTTACTTAGCATGTGTAAAGAGGTGCCAAGTGACTACCGAGATAGACCTGAGGGATCAAATAATGATTCAATGCTTTGGCCAAAGCTTTTAATTCAAATAAGAGAAGATTATTGAATTAAATTGAGTCACTTCATAGGTAAGGAACATATGCTAGATATTTTTGCTTGAGCATTAATAGTTTGCATATGTTAGATAATCCATAGCTGCACAGATTTCACACATGTTGGTCATGGATTTCGAGACTCTTTGTGATGGGTCGGGCTCCCTTCATGGGGTAGCATGGGGAAGCCTATGGCTTCGTGGCAAGGCGGAAATCTCCCTGATGATGCTCTCTCTCCATTTACTCTCTTCCGCTTTAGATTAAGGAGAAAGGATGGAAGAGGTTTGTCTTAAATTCTTTATTTCAATTTAGAATCTAACTTCATTTTGTTATTGGTTAAGAAGTATATGATTCTTGTTTAGATTTGAATTCTAATTCAATATGATACTAAATATGAGATGTATGATTCATATTTCAGTTTGTGAATTTTAGCGTACCCTAACACTAAGAATGATTAAAGTGCTATGATAGAATGTTCATATGCAAGTTTATTAGCGAGTGTTGCCTCATTATGCAATTATTTGTTTCATTCTTATGAATATAACCGTTGGAGTAATTCCTTACTCATTATGATGATGAATCTAAGCAATGCTAATCATTTGTATGTACCATAGTTTTTTATTGTTCTTAATACAATTTGGGTTTCTATTGTTACACAAAGAAATAGTCATGTAGTTCATTTTTTATTTGTATATTTCATAGCCTCATTTGAACATGTTTTTAAGCCTTTAAATAGACAAGGTAGATTTTATAATTTAATACATGTAGTATTGTGCTTCTCTATTAATGTGTAAATATATTATAAAATGTTAAAGTTGATCATTTCATTAGATCTCTACCTAAAATACATTATAATTTATTATAAACTTGGATTCCTTTAACTCTAGGATCTTGCTTTTCCATTTTGCACATTCCTTGAACATATCAAACATATATTTTGAATATGACAAATTGCTCACTCCCTTAGACATTTAGACATGTTTTCCATGATCTCCCAACCACATTTAGTTAGTCACTTCATTGGAAAGTTAGCTCTCTTAAAAATTGACTCCACAATAAGCATGGTATGAATCAATTCAAACTACTGTATTTAGTTACACATCTTCCCAGTTGAAGCTAAATTTGATATAAGCACTCTAAAGACCAAATAACTCAAAAAGATAATGGAACAAATAGAAGGCTAAATCTCTAAGCCAGAAATTGCATACGAAAGCTTCACCGTACATTTTGATTTCATCGCCACTCGAACCTCATCCATAACTACCAATGGTTTCATGTTGCACGATCAAGGCAAGATTAGTAATAAAACCACGCGCTATATAAAGACAATGCACAAACAATTCAAATGATTACCTTCTAAGTGGACGTCAACTGCCCTTCACCTATTATGGTATTATGTAATGACTCAGTTTTCTTGATGTTTCTTGCATGTTGGGTGATGTTTTTCAAGGTGGTTGAAAGTGGAAGAGCCAGAAAATTGTCTGTTTATTAAAAACAGACGTATTTATGCTGCCTCCAAAAAGATTAGCAGCCAATCTCATATGGCATCCTTAAAACGAACACCCCATGGGAGAAGGAAAAACTATATTTTCCCTCATGTCAAAAAGAGCATATCATAATATCTTTGGTAGGTCAATAACACACTGGTTTGTTTTGCAGATTGAAGAGGAAAATACAAGTGGATTTCCACATTCGCTGTTCTTCTCAAATAAGACAACCAAAATTTGAACCGCTCAAAATGAAAGTCTTTTATCACCACTTTCTCTCTCCATCGATTATTGCCATTTAAAGTCTTTGTGCGGTTTACTGCTTGTCTATTCGAATAATGAAGCCCATTTCGATCATATATTTATCATCTAGAGTAAACTCTAAATCTAATTGTCTTCTAGAAAAGCAATGAGGAGACAGAGCAATGAGGAGACAGAGGACCTTTAAGCACTCAATGGATTGTTGAAGACGGCATTTAAACATTCAACTTTTTAATTGGACACTTTTTTAATTTTTTTTCCTTCATTAAAGGGATTGAACAAGAAGCTCAGCTTTAGTTTTATATTCATTTTCAAGGAATTAGTATACTAATGTAATTTCATTTTTAATTTTTTATTTTATTCTAAGAGAATGTTTCAATTAGCCAATAGGCTATTATACGTGGGGGAACCCCATCGGGATCTCCTCCAGTCTGACGCTGACGTCGGCGATGAGAACTTTACAGTCTGTGCATATCGGCCATTCTATTGCTCATTGAATATTGTGCAACTGCTAGTATATGCATATGGTTACAAATGACATAATCTTGTTTAAAATTTAGTTTATTTACTTAGTTATTATTTATTTTTATATATTTATAGTCATATTATATCTCTATGTGTACATGATATATCATCATCTACTTTGACATATATAAATGATCATCATGTTATCTATATATTGATCTCAAGGTGGTAAGTATTTATCATGATCCAACCTATCTCTTATTCTTAGTTGACTTTGAATACAAATTTCAATTCAAAATTTCAAATTTGATGCACTAGGCACTTCACCTTCCGCACCAAGCGCTGGCTAAACACATATTTTTACAATATGATATGGTATGCTAGTATTTAAAGGCATTCATTTAGATTCATTTTCATCACCTAGAATCCACAAATTCAAAGACCTCTCGTTTGTCTCATTTAGTATTGTACTCATTCTAAGAGAATGTCTTAATACATGTACATGACACTAACAAATAAAATAATATTGTGCAAAGATATGCCCATTTACCTACTCATTATCAACTCTTATTAGCAGATAGTCATTGTACCATAGAAAAATGGATCATTAACATTTTCATTGTCTTTTAGGTCTTTCTCTTATGATGTTTGAATTGTCTTGCTTTAATTTAATGTTGCAATGTGACTTATGCATTCGCATTAGGTCCTAAATATTCAAATTATGATGTATTGTGAAGGTGTTGTGAAGTGTTGTAACACATTTCTAAACTTTTCTAGACTCTTTTCATTACAATTCACCTAAAAATATCTTTTCATCACTTATTAAGTCCTATTCTAAAGTGTTGTAAAGTCTTGTAACAAGATTTCATGCTTTTCTAGGCTTGATTTCACTATTTACACCTTTCTTATTCTTTATTTGACCCCTTTATGCACTCATAAGAGTTAATTAAGTGTATTTTTCAATGTAAACCCGACAAATAATATTAAATGTGAATTAATTCCCGACACCCACTTACAAGCCCAAGGTGGGACCTATTAGCCATGGGTGGCGAATCAGCCCCTCTTGGTTCCAAATTCAAAATAATTCAAAATTCCTTTCAGGTTTTTATTTAAAAATACCTTATGTCGGCCTATGATGAGGTATTATTGGGTTATTAGGGCATAAGTGTGTATAAATAAGTGTTTTTCTTCTCATTTCAATCCCCATTCACCTAATTCATTCAAGCATTCAATCATCCATTCAAGTATTGAAGCATCATAGCATTGTTGAATCAAGCATCTTGGAGCAGCCATTGACATATCTTCAAATTTCTTTAACAAGGTTGTGGTGAGTTTAAGACATTTTCATGTTTTTTTATTCATCATTCCTTGCTCATTTCATTTCATTTCTTCATTAAGGGTTTGATTACCAAAGTGGGATTTAACCAAGGCAAATCCCTATCTCTAACCCTTAACCATTTTTCCCCCTTTTGCATATATGTTTGTAGACTTTTGTATGTATATTTTTTGAGCAATTAGGTGTCGAAAGGTGGTCAACAAGTCAACAAAGTGTTTCAAGTCAACTAAACCCTATTTCAAGCTTGGAGACAACCTATAGTCCATTTTCTACAAAATTGACTCTATTAACCGGATAAGAAGACAAGTGCAGATTTGGAGCTACAAAATTGACCTTTCATTCCACAAAATTTTGGAGGAGGATTGATTCGCCATCAGTGGCAAATGAGTCCCACCTTAAGGCTAAAAAATGTGTTTTTTTCAAATTCTAGTTCCTGATAGTCTAAAAACAATTTTCAAGTGTTTTTGTCAGTAGTAGGACTGATTCACCATCAGTGATGAATGAGCCCAACTGGTGATTTACATTGATCTCTTTTAGATTTCAGAACATTCCAAATTCATCATTTGATTCCTAGGTGCACTATGTTTGACCTTGTTCAATTCTATTTGCATTAGTTTTCATTTCTATTGCATTATTTGCATACCTCACTATGTTTTCAAATATTGCATATTTCATTAGTTTTGCATTAATAGTCAATCACCTTCATCATTTAGTTGCATTTATAGCATTGAATTTAGTCTTAATAACATCATACAATCTTTTATTTGAGTGAACCACTTCAATTTTGGGGTTCTATCTCTCTCCATTTAGGTGAAAGATCCTAAGAGTGCAAGAGAATTCTATAGAAACACCACCAAAATTGTTGGTTCATTTTGGTGAACTTGCATATTGAACACTTTATCTTTTTTATTTCACTTGTATCTTGCATCCTAGGTGTCATTTGCATCAACATTCAATTAGGTTTTGTTTTGTTTTTACATCCTAGGGTTTCTCAAATTACATTAGTGAAAAACTCATATAGACTTCATTTTTGCATATCATATCATTCAAAAACTGAAAATTTGCATTTGCATCCTCATTTTGCATTTGAAAAACATTGAATTCACTTTTAAAAAAAATTAAAACACAAAAAAATATCATACTTGGACTCATTCGCCACCCTGGATGAATCAGTCCAATTGCATTTTCTTCATTGAAATTTCTAGCATTTTCACAATATTTCTTGCATTTATGTTTCCTGTTACTTTCTTGTTTCAATTTACAGAATTTTTGTCATTAGCACTTTTTTGTTCATAGTTTTCCTTTGCATTCGCCCCATATTTTATAGTACTTGTATGAGTGTTTGGTGCCCTATTGATAATACTTTACTAAGACAAAGTTCTAGACTCATGGCTTCCCACGATAGCACTTTCGTTGTGGACCTTGAAATCTCAAGAGCTCCTACTCCTAGTATGGACAATGGTGCATTAAGCATGGATACTACCACTAGTATGCCTTTACCTTCACATCCAATGCATGTTGACACACAAACAAATTCCATTCCGCAAGAAAAATTCAATAGTATTCATGAGGATTTTGCATATTTGCAACAAGATGGGTATGTGCAGGATCATCATGGAAAAAGCAAGCCCTTAAATGGCAAAAAATTCAGAAAAATCAGAGTTAGGCAACTTGACATAAAAAATTGAATAAGTTATCTATATTATTTCAAAAATATGTAAGAATAGAATCTGTAGCAAATTGAATGTAGTTTCTAAACTACTAGGTTTATTTTATAAAAAAAAAAAACTATTTGGTGAAAATTTGAAATTTCAACGCAGTAGTACTTAAATTTCATGGAAAATAAGAAGTAGGTGTCTGTCTAACCACCCTAACCACAATAAAATGATAATATATTTTTATAATATTTTAGATATAAATAGAGGACTCATTTCCCGATGTGATGCATATTTTTTGTATTTTTTCCAAGTAAATAATTAATTATTAAATTTTTATTACAACTTTTAAAAATATAAAACTCATATGTCCGACCACCTTAACTGGTCAAAACTTCTTGAAATTCAAATTTTCTTTTAATCCTATAGTATGCGAAGCATAGAATGTGACGATGTTTGATTCAAAAATGTGATAGCTTGAAAGTTATAAATATTTTTCAATCATCAACATAACTTTAAGTAATTCAAATAGAAAATGAATAATAATTATTTATTATTAAATTAAAAGTAAAGCATAATTTATATTGGTGGAAATCTAAGAATCTCCTTTAAAAACCCTTTTCGCTTCATCAATTTTGGGTAAAAAAAAAAGTCATCAGCCACATACCCTACACATACCCATCATATCGCCACTTTTTGGCCCATCATGATCCTACACATGCCTAGATTTAAGTCTTGAAAACATTTCCAGCACTGCTATACCTACCATAGAAAACCTTCAATGCTTGATTGAAAGTGATGATGGCTTACAAGTTATGAAAAGAATAGTTGAGATATACAACAAACATGTTCCTTCCATATCCCAATCAGTAAACATTGTTGTGAGCCAAGGAGGATCTCACATTCCTCCTCCTTCAACCATAGCATCCATACCCACCTATACCACTCCTAAAGTTACAACAACCATGCAACAGGTTAATCGTGTCACTCCTTTCACTATTCCAACTAGCATTCTTAATTCTTTTGTGGCATTGAATGTTTCATCTTCTACCTTCACCCCTCTTAGTGTTCCTTTTACTTCTCCTAACATTACATACACTCCATCACCATTCTCTCTTCCACCTCATACCACTTACACCGACCTCATCATTACACAACTCTTTAACACCGTTTCATCCATCAACAATAAATATCCACCATTAGCCAAAGCCAAAATACTTTGGAACACACATATCATGTCCATAGTAGCTCATTATCTCTAGAGATCTTGATAACACAGATGCCACAGGGAATTGGGATTCCTAGGTTCAATGAGAAGTACATAGGTAAAGGAGACCCTACTAATCATGTTAATGCCTATATAGCACTGTGTAGTGATTTTTTCCTCGATGATAAACTATTAGCCAAACTTTTTCCTAGGACCTTAAAGGGCACTACATTAGAGTGGTTTTCAAACCTACCCAGCCATTCAATCCAATCATTTAATGAACTTGTGGAAGCCTTTATAAGTCATTTTCAAGTCCATATGACTCCCAAAAAGACAATAGTTGATTTAATGTGATGTAAACAAAATGCGGATGAAAAAGTAATTGATTTCATTTCACGTTATTGGTCATTGTATGCTCAAATTGATGTCAAGGTTCCTGATTCACATCTGGAAAAGATGTTTATAGAAAACTTGCACACTCGACTTCAAGATAAGTTAACTATGATGAAATTTCCTTCATTCATGCATTCATGCACAACCCTTTGTGACTATCACAACTTGGTTACTAGTCATGATTCAAAGTCCACTTCTAACCGAGCTGAGAAGTCTAAGCAAAACAACCAAAACAACGTGCAAAACTTTATAAAACCATTTGAACAGAGGATTTTTACAGTTCAATTTTCCTCCTCTACAACCAACTCAACCTGTTTAGATTCAAGTGGGAGCTGGTAAAGCAGCGGTGCCCTTTACCTATGGGGACCCAAAGAGACAATTTACCCCCTTACCCGATACTCTCCATAACACAATGAATCAATTGTTCTAGCAACAAATGATCACTTTGCCTACCGTTAAACCACTTGATACCACCAAGCCTTTACCACCCACCTTTAAACCAAATGCTTATTATCATTTCCATTTCCACAATGGACATGACACCGAACAATGTAAGCTTCTCAAACACTTAGTTCAAGACCTCATTGATTATGGCCATTTGTCCATTGTGGGTGTCAATGATCAAGGCAATAAGTCTTTTTCACCCCCTAATCAGAATTTACAAATTTTTACCAACCCTATGCCTAAACACAATGTTTCATTTGTCAAGGCTAGTGAACCTTCAAACACTCATGTGATGAACATTGATACAAATAATGAGCAACATGATATTACTCCAAATGTTACCCAAGTTAATCTTATAGATGAACTTGTGGGTACGATAGACATTGTCCCTCGTAAGGGCCCAACCAACAAATCTCTTGATATTACTTTTTCTTCTCATAATATACTTAAAGAGCTTCCTGATGGTCCTCTCTACATAGCCGGTAGAATCTATGATAAGCCCACCAATGGGATATTAATAGACCTAGCTTGTGGTGAGATTGTGATCATGGAAGATTTTTTAGTATTACACGATCTCTATCAAGATGATTATAATAAACCAACCGCATGGCTTAAAACACATATTGGTTTTACATTCCCTACAATCGGATTGATCGTACTCCCATTACAAATAGTACCCAAAACCTTGGATGTAACATTTTCTATTATTCCATAATCTGATCAATTTCATCTACGGCTAGGTCATCCTTGGCTTCGCTCGATGAAAGTTGTTCCTTCAATTGTTCATAAATGTTTGAAGTTTCCACATGGCAATGAGATATTTACCATACACCATAGTGGATTTAATCTGTTGTCCTCTAAAGGTATTTTTTCCTTAGAAGCCTTTTGGCTTGAACCTATGGAACCCATCACCCCTCGAAAGGACTTATTTTTCATAACCTATCAAAAGTTCAAAGCCAAACGAATAGCCAAATTGTCTCTTCGTAACATGTCCCCATAGACTTCTGCTACTCCTATCCTCGATGAGACAATGCTTCAGCCTAAGTCTGACATTGAACAAACAATAAAACCTCATGAGTTCCCAACCATAGACACTTACCCTTCATCATTTAAACACCCAAGAGAAAATGAAACAAATCCTTTCATGCCTCCTCACATTAAACAAGTTTATAAAGCCAAAGAGAAAGTGATTGACCCATCTTCTTCGATTTCTTCCATTCTTCCTACTCCAGAAGAAAAGGAACCTATGGTGGATCAACCCACTCTTACACCTCAACAGAGCTTCAAGATAAAATTAAGAGAAACCATGGTGCTAGGGAGCGTAGGTGTCGTCGTCATCTCCTTTCTCATCAAATGCAAATTGAAAAAAATAAAGAAAATCAACCTTTGCTATGACAAAATCAATAGATGATCACCCTCCTCCTCTTGACCCACCACAAGATAGTACAGTCCAACCCTCACAACAAAATGATCTAATCCAACAGCCACATCTCTTGATACATCCTTCCTTGGAAATTACTCTTCATCCTCCCATCGTGATTAACCTAGATGATGATGATGAGAAGGAGGAGATCACTAAAATTGATGAAGAATTACATAACAATTCAAATTCTTTATTTTCATCATCCATGAGCTTAAATGATAAATCTTCTACACCAAGTGAAGAACCTAGCATTTCCCCTCGTTCGACACTTGCAATTCTTCCTTTGGATAGTCAACCACCCTCGCAATATACTGAACATGATTAGGAGGCAGATGACTTGTTAGATGGTTGACTTGCATTCGCCTTGCTAACCTTTTATATTCATTTTCCTTTTTCTTTTTCTTTTTCTTTGATTTGATTGTATGTGTGTATCATGTTCCCCATAATGTGTGTTTGTTGCTCTCTCTCATTGTGAAATTCTTCTATTTGTACCTCTATTCTTCTATATGTTGTACATTTTGCATTTTCTTTTTTGCTTTTATTTTGTGTTTTCCTTTTGGGGATGACACAAAGCATTGAGACATCCTATGTCTCTTCCATGTTGACCCAAATGGTCTCTTTTCCTTTTCTCTTTTTATCTTTTCTTGTGTTTTTCCTTTTGGGGATGATGCAAGGCATTGATACCAAAATTTCTCCTTCATGTTGACCCAAAATCTTTTCTTTTTCTTTTTCCTTTTTGTTTTCTTTTCTCTTGTATTTTTCCTTTTGGGGATGACGCAAGGCATTGAGGCCGAAATGTCTCATTCATGTTGACCCAAAAGCTTTTCCTTTTCCTTTTTCCTTTTTGTTTTCTTTTCGCTTGTGTTTTTCTTTTGGGGACAATGCAAAGCATTGAGACCGCAATGTCTCTTCCATGTTGACCCAAAATGGAATTTGTTTTTCTTTTGCTTTCGCTCTCTTTGTGTCATTCTTCTAGTTCTATGTGTATTTGGGGAATGATGACAGTTTTGATCTCTTTAATCAAAACCCTACCCCAAATCCATAGATCCCTTATGTGTTTGGTGTGTTCCTTTCTAGGGGGCAACCTCCTTTTCTTTTGCTTTCTTTTTTGTTTACATGAAGCAGCCTTACTTAGAAACATATGACTTGGCATAGGGGCTTTCCAAGTTGGCTCTCATGTCTTGTTTTCTTTTTGCATTTTTCCTTTGCTACTTTAAATTAATTTCTCATAGAATAGTGTGTAGCAATTCCTTTAAAGTGGGGGACATACATTGGCATCATTTCATTTGCATTCTTGGTTCTTAGTGTAGCTTTGTCACTTCATACGATGGGTTCATCACTTTGTGGATGAAATTGGGTGTGATGTCCTTCATAAGTGTGATCTATCTTAGCATATTACATTCCTCTTAGTGGCATGATGTGACGCACTACATCCCCTAAGTTGTGAATATACTATTCTTTGATTGGTCCTCTCTTGGAGAAGTTAGACACAATGTTCCCTAAGTGATAGACCTTGCATGAACTTAACAAGACTGGACTTTGAACATCTTTTGTATTTTATATTTTACATCTTTTCCACCTTGCATAACACAACTTGTATGCTTTTGGTACCTTGCTCTTTGTTCATGAGTTCTAAGCATACGAAGCTTTGCTTATCTCATGAAGCACGAACCAACATTTTTCCTTTGTGGTGTCTTATTAAAGTTATCAGGAGGTATAACTTTGATATGGTTGAGTAGGAAGCCCATTCAGTAGCATGACTTTCCCCATATAGCCACCTATGTATTTGTGAATGCATACCAAATAGTGCGTATGTTTCTCACCTTTTGAGTCTTCTCACCCGACGAAATGCCATGAGTTTTGGTGCCCCAGATTGAGTATGCATTCTCTTTTTCTCACAAATAGCCTAGATCTAATCCATAACTAGTTGGACAAACGATCAAAACTTGATCCAATTCTCCCTTTTCTTCTCTTTCTTTCTCACATGTGTTCCTTTGTTCTTATGTTTAGTTTTCCATGGGATCTTCATCCTGGGGGCTTGATAATCCCTCTTGATCATTGCCATTCCATCTTGCTGACATAAGTGCATTTGGATCCTTCTCAATATGCATGGCTACTTTAGTGTGAGTTTGAAGCAAGTTCACCCTCTCACTAAAGTGGGGCTAAATGTACCATAGAAAAATGGATCATTGACATTTTCATGGTCTTTTAGGTATTTCTCTTGTGATGTTTGAATTGTCTTTCTTTGATTTAATGTTGCAATGTAACTTATGCATTCGCATTAGGTCCTAAATATTCAAATTATAATGTCTTGTGAAGGTGTTGTGAAGTGTTATAAAATATTTATACACTTTTCTAGACTCTTTTCATTACAATTCACCTAAAAATCACATTTTCATCACTTATCAAGTCATATTCTAAAGTTTTGTAAAGTGTTGTAACAATATTTCATCATTTTCTAGGCTTGATTTCACTATTTACACCTTTCTTATTCTTTATTTGACCCCTTTATGCACTCATAAGACTTAATTAAGTGTATTTTTAAATGTAAACCTGAAAAATAACATTAAATGTGACTTAATTCCCGACACCCACTTACAAGCCCAAGGTGGGACCCATTCGCCATGGGTGGCGAATGAGTCCCTCTTGGTACCAAATTCAAAATAATTCAAAATTCCTTTTGGGTTTTTATTTAAAAATACCTTATGTCGGCCTATGATGAGGTATTATTGGGTTATTAAGGAATAAGTGTGTATAAATAAGTGTTTTTCTTCTCCTTTCAACCCCCATTCACCTAATTCATTCAAGCATTCAATCATCCATTCAAGTATTGAAGCATCATAGCATTGTTGAATCAAGCATCTTAGAGCAGCCATTGACATATCTTCAAATTTCTTTAACAAGGTTGTGGTGAGTTTAGGACATTTGCATGTTTTTTATTCATCATTCCTCGCTCATTTCATTTCATTTCTTCATTAAGGGTTTGATTACCAAAGTGGGATTTGACCAAGGCAAATCCCTATACTCTAACCCTTAACCATTTTTCCCCTTTTGCATGTGTGTTTGCAGAATTTTGTATGCAGATTTCTCAAGCAATTAGGTGCTGAAAGGTGGTCAACAAGTCAAAAAAGTGTTTCAAGTCAACTAAACCCTATTTCAAGTTTGGAGACAACCTACATTCCATTTTCTGTAGATTTGACTCCATCAACCTGACAAGAAGACAAGTGCATCTATCTGGAGCTACAGAATTGACCTTTGATTCCACAAAATTTTGGAGGAGGACTGATTCACCATTGGTGGAAAATGAGTCCCACCTTAAGGCTAAAAAAGGTTATTTTGTCATATTCTAGTTCCTGACAGTCGGAAAATAGTTTTCAGGTGTTTTTTCCAGTAGCAAGACTGATTCGCCATAAGTGGCAAATGAGTGGACCACTGGTGATTTGCATTCTGTCAAATTTTAGAACATTCTAGATTCATCATCCAATTCC